>CAUYTI010059088.1:0-12068 GCA_963575145.1 Galago senegalensis
TTTCAGCTCCATCCATGTGAACAGGAAGGACGTAAAGTCTCCATCTTTCTTTATGGCTGCATAGTATTCCATGGTGTACATATACCACAGTTTGTTGATTCAATTTCAGGGTTGAATGGCAAGTCTATTTTTAGTTCTCTAGGTGTTCTCCAGATGTCTTTCCAAAAGGAATGTATTACTTTACATTCCCACCAGCAGTGTAGAAGTGTTCCCTATGCAGCCATAAAGAAATATGGAGACTTTACGTCCTTCATGTTCATATGGATGGAACTGGAAAATGTTCTTCTGATCAAAGTGTCACAAGAATGGAAGAAAAAGTATCCAATGTACACACCCCTATTATGAAACTAATTTATACCTTTTATATGTTAGCTATAACCTAATAACAGCCTAAGAATATGGGAGGGGTGGAGGGAGAGGGGAGGAGAGTATGGGTGGAGGGAGGGGGATTGGAGGAATCACTTCTGAGGTTTATCTTACAAGGGTACAAGTGAATCTAAGAGCAGAATGTGAGTATTTTAAAATAAAAACTAAGAAAATGACACGATGGCTATGTCAACCAGTTTGATGGAAGTGTTTTGGATTGTGTGTGAAAACCCCACACTGTACCCCAGAAATGCATTAATGTACATAGTTACCATTCAATAAAATAAAGAAATAAAGAAAGAAAGAAAAAACCACAAAGCAATGACCTTTAAAAGTGAAGCAGAGGAAGGAGAGCTATTATAGGAGTCAGCCTGTGAAAAAGAAACCCAAAAGGCAGAAAGAAAGCAAGAAGAGAATAATTGGATTAAAGTCATAACTACATAAAGGGTTTAAAAAAAAGAGGTCAATAGTGTCAAATTCAGTAGAGAGGCTAAAAAGTGAAGATTAAAAAGTGATTCTTAGATTTGGCAGGTCTAAGGTCACCAGTAACCTCAGAAAGAACAATAGTAATGGTGTGCAAATTAGATCACAGTGGAGTGAAGGGTGAAGAGAGATGAAGAAGTGCTAATATAAAAACCAATTACTTTTAAGAAGGTTCCAACCAAGTGGAAAAAGGGTGATAGTTAGAAAGGGGTCAGAATTATTCTTTCTGTTTAAGAATGAGAAGATACTTAGGTAGAATTCTGAGTCAAGAAGCCAGTCAAAAGGAATAGGTTGAAAATGTAGGAAAAAGAGTGATTAATTGGTAAAGCTAGTTCTTTGAAGAAGTAGAAGGAGATGGAATTTAAGAATTGTAGAGCCTTACGTAGAAGATAGGATACCATGTTCTCTGAGATAGCAAGGATGAAAACATTTTAAAAAATAGTAAGAATAACAGTGCGGAGGTGGAGTATGATGGCAGATGGGAGAGACATTGAGCTCAGCTCTCCTGGAACAACAGGTTAGAGTGAGTAGGCTAGATCATTCCCAGTGGGGAATATTGGCGTAGACAGGCAGTTTGGGGTGTGCAGCAAAGGGGCAGATTGCTGGACTGGAAGTGTAATCCGGAGCTGCAGAGACTGCCAGAAAAATTTCTGTTCTGCTGCTGAAGTGGCTGGCGGTGGCCATGGTAAACAGCCCCTCCCCCATGGAGGATTACAATTCCTAGTTCATAGGGAAACTAAGTGTTGTGTGGAAAAAATTGGTGAACTGTGGCCTCCTGAGTGGAATTTGGAGGTCAGATGGAGGTGCTGTCTGGAGTGGCACAGCTGGGCTAGGCTGCAGGAGAGATACTCAGGTAGGAAGGATCTCAGTCAGGAAGCAAAGGTATTTGGAAATTTCCCAAATGGCGACTGCCACAGGTACCTTTCCACATGGGCCAGGTGCAGTGATTTGAGTCTCACCTGCAGGAAGCCATCCTATACCCAAAGCAGATCCAGGATGCCCTGCACTTCACAGGAACTGTTGCAGGGAGAACTTGTGAAACCTGCCTGTGAAGATTTTTTTTTTTTTTAAATTGGTGAAATCAACAACTCAGAGGGGTGCAAGCGCCAACCGGGTAGCCAGGCAACAACCAACAAAACAGTGTAAACCACGAATCAGGTATAAGCCTGGGAACCACTCATGGCTCCCCCTGGTGTGCAGAAAGTATATTGCAACACAAATATTTTTCCTACTAAAGTTGATCCCTATAGCATACACACACTCATGTTTTCATATAATAAGAATATTTTTGTTATTGGTGCCATTTTTTCTCTTTTTCTTTCTTTTTTCTTATCTAGTTCATGTGCTTTTTTGCATTTTTTCCTTTTCTTATAGGATTTACTATTTTTTTCTCTTTTCTTCTTCTTCCCTTCTTATGGTTGCTGAGCGTGCTTACACCAGGCTATTAGAGGTTTTGTCTTTTATTATTATCTTTTTTATCTGTTTGTTTGTTTCTGATTGTCTGCATCTGTGTGCTTGTATGTCTGATAGCTTTTTTGTTTGTTTATCTGTTCATTTTGTTTCAACATGTCTTGGCTTTTGCTAAATCCTCAGGTTGGCTATTTTCCCTAACTCCAGTTTTTGGGGGAATGGGGGATGATGGCTGACTGGATCCAGCTTTTGACAAAAGCTCAACTCTAGAGAGATAACGACCAGAAAGAACCTAACAAAACTGAAGGGTGGGAGCTGAGCTGAGAGAAGAGATAGATAATTGCACATCTTTTTCTGCTGAGGCAAGCTGTGACTCCAATGAAACAAATTTCAGGTACAGAACTGATCCCAAAGAGGCTGTGTGTCCATCTCCTCACCCAAGAGAGTTGCTTCCTTGCTGTGGGATCTCTACTAGTGAGCAGTGAACTTAGGTTCTCTTCTCTCATCCCACTGGAGTGACTTGCTGGAAGCTGAGACTCCTTCTCCAAAGAGTCCCTGCTGTGAGCCTAGAAATTCCCTTGTCTGGCAGGAAGTTTGAACAAATATTTTCCCTGCCACCTTGAACTTCCAGTATACTCATTCCCCCTTACCTGGTGGTCTAGAAGTTAGACCCCTGTAGAGACCAGAATGTCCGCACTTCTTGGCTAGGACTAGGCATTGCATAGACAGTGGCAGTGTAGCTATGCTGTATCTGTGAATCCAATGACAGTGCAGAAAGACACAGAGGGGAAGATGTCTGGCCTGGCTCTTAAAAAGTGTATCTCAGCAGCGGGAAGAGGCTAGGGTCTCTGCACAATGGGTGGAGACTTGGGAACTGTTGAGGTATGTGAACCCAAGTGGAGATACCTCCCACCCAACATCAGCATTAATAGAGCAATCCCGCTGGGGTCTAATTTTCGAAAGTCACTTTTCCACAGTCACACTGTGGACTACCAGAGGGAGCCAGACCTCACCCTATAGGGATACCAGAGCAGGAGAACAGCAGCAGCAAAAGTGTCGTGGCTGAGGAAGAAATACATTTGCTGTCTGGACAGCCTCAGGTTTAGATTGTGCTTAGGTGGAACACTCACTAGTTGCCATTGAGTACCTGAGGCAAGCAGGCTTCAGCTTCCCCTGCTGGCAGGTGGCAGAGGGTGGTGGCCAAGAGGAGGAGGCTTTGACTCTGGCAGGGGCAAAGCCCTGGCACATTTGCTTATTGGACAGAACTGGACCACAGAGACTGGGTTAACAGACATTGGTGGTGGGGTTACCAGAAACTGGGTGTACCAGAGTCTGTTGGTGAAGGGGGAGCAATGTGGAGAAAGAGGCATCAGCCCCCTTGGTCCAAACCTTCTACTAGACAGGCCTTTCTGTCTCCTTGGAGCACTGAGTTACCAGTAGATTCCTGCTATCTAGTTGCTGGAGACCTTTTAACTCTCCCACTAGAGAGTGGGTGCTGATTGGGACAATTGATTTGGAACTCTTAAACTGGAAAAATCAATCAACTGAGGACCCTGAAGGTGGTACCCTGGTCTGTTGTAGTGGGGAGGTGTGATTTTTGTCCCTTTTCAGTTGTTGCCTATGGGGGTGGGTGGGATGTCTTGTTCCTTATATTTCTCCACTGCTGAGACTTCAACCCTGAGTCACTGATTCACTAGGATTGGACAGAGATCAGCTGAATACAAATAGCCCCTCCACACCAAGCAGGTCTCCAGAGTCTCAGGCTGTAGTACTGCATGGATCCTTTGCAAAGCTATGGAGGAAAAGCAGCAGTCACCAGTCCCACTTCTTTGGTAAAGGGATGGTCAACCCAAACCCCAGAAACCCCCAATCCAATTTCATTCTATCTGCTCATCTATCCAAAGGGTGAAAAACAATCATGGGGCAGAATTAGCAGAAAAACACTGTCAATATGAATAATCAGAATAGATCAACTCCCCCAAGGAACGACAAAGCAAACACACCAGAAGATCACATTCATAAACAAACGGCTGAGATGTCAGAAATTGACTTTAGAATTTGGATAGCAAATAAGATTAACAGAATAGAAGTAAAGTTGGAATTAGAAATTCTAGGAATAATTAAAATTTGTCTCAAGAATTTAATGAATTCAAAGACAAAATCACCAAGGATTTTGACATGTTGAAAATAAAAGTCACAGCTTTCCAAGATATGAGATATACAGTAGAATCCCTCAGTAACAGAATGGGGCAGGCAGAATAAAAGAATTCTGACATTGAAGACAAAGCTTTTGAATGCTCCAAAATGCACAAAGAGAAAAAGAAGTGGAGAGCAAAAATGGATAATTCCCTCAGAGAGCTCTGGAATAATTCAAAGAAAACTTATATGAATCCCTGAAGGTGATAAGGTTGCTTTGAAAGGTACAGATGCTCTTTTCCAAGAGATAATCAAGGAGAACTTCCCAAACATCACAAAAGATGCTGAAATACACACAGCAGTTTCAGAACCCCAGTATGACTCCACCCTAATAAAGCATCTCCAAGACATATCATTAACTTCAGCAAAGTTAATATGAAGGAAAAAGTACTGCAAGCAGTCAGATGTAATAAAATCATAACCTACAAGGGGAAGAATATGAGAATGACTGCAGATCTCTCTGCTGAAACTTTTCAAGGTAGAAGAGGATGGTCAACTACCTTCACCCTCCTAAAACCAAACAATTTTCAACCCAGGTTACTGTATTCAGCCAAACTCAGTTTCATTTATGGTGGAGAAATTAAATACTTTAATGATATTCACATGCTAAAGAAATTTGCCATAACTAACCCAGCTCTGCAGGATATTCTCAGACCCATCCTGCACAATGACCACCACAACTCTTTACACTAAAGTAAACTCACTCAGAAATTTTTGATCAAAACCCAACTTCCACAGTGGCAAAAGGATTAAAAATGTCCACTGGACTTCTGATAAATTCAACACCCAAAACACTACCAGGCTTATCATTACTCATAATTAAAGTGAATGACTTAAATTGCCCTATAAAGAGGCACAGGTTGGCTGACTAGATACAAAAATGCAGGCCAGATATCTGCTGTATACATAAATCTCATCTTACCTTAAAAGGTAAACACAAGTTTCAAATTAGAAACTCCAGTCTATGTTTAAACTAAGAAACTAAACCACCCTGTAGTAAGCAACCCAGGATATCTTTTGATTTGTTTTATGATTGTATAAGAGTCAGTCAATGCAATGATATGATTTCACCATTTCTCAAGATGATAAAATTAGGATAAAATCAGCTAAACCTAAGTTCAGATTTTTGAGGCAATGTACATTAATACTATTATGACTAATAGTTATCAAAAGCAATGCAATCAAAGACACAAATGAACATGTTATTTACATAGTCTTCACAAGTGAAACTCAGTTCTGAGAAAAGTCAGTTTGCCAGAAACTAAAGAATATCTGCATAAAACAAACAATACTATTTATTGCTTTATGAAATTCTATTATTTTCATATCTAAATTGAAGGGTGATATCTGTGAAAACATCTTATGAATAAATATATTTTTAATTATTTAGGAAAAAATAGATAAAGATAGACTCAGGGTAAAGAGATGGTCATATATAATTCAGGCAAATGGAAATCAGAAAAAAGCAGGAGTTGTAATTTTATTCACAGATATATATAGGCTTTAAACCACAAAACTAAGGAAAGATAAGAATGGTCACTTTGTATTTGTTAAGGGTAACACTCAACATGATGAGATTTCAATTATTAATATTTATGAACCCAACCAGAATGCTCCTCAATTTACAAGAGAGATTCTAACTGACATGAGCAAGCTGATTTCCTCCAGCAATATAACAGATGGAGATTTTTAACACCCCTCTGGCTGTGTTGGATAGGGCCTCCAATAAGAAACTAAACAAGAAAATTTTAGACTTAAAATTATCCATTGAACAATTAAATTAACAGACATCTACAGAACATTTCATCCTAACGAAACAGAATACACATTCATCTCATCAGCGCAAGGAACATCCTCCAAAATTGATCACATCTTAGGTCACAAGGCTAACCTCAGCAAATTTTTAAAAATAGTACTTATTCCTTGTATCTTCTCAGACTATCATGGAATAAAAGATGAACACAGTAACAATAGGAATCTGCAAACTCACACAAAGACATGGAAACTAAATAATCTTATGCTAAATGATAGCTGGGTCATATATGAGATGAAGAAAGAAATTACAAAATTTTCAGAGCAAAATGATAATGAAGACATGAACCATCAGAACTTCTGGAATACCACAAAGAAAGTCCTATGAGGGAAATTTATAGCATTGCAAGCCTTCCTCAAGAGAATGAAAAGAGAGGAAGTTAACAATTTAATGGGACATCTCGAGCAACTGGAGTAGGGAGAACATTTCAATCCCAAATCCAGCAGAAGAAAAGAAATAGACAAAATTAGAGCAGAATTAAATGAAATTGAAAACAAAAGGATTACACAACAGATCAATAAATCAAAAAGTTGGTTTTTTGAAAAGGTCAATAAAACAGATAAACCTTTGGCCAACTTAACCAGGGAAAAAAAGAGTAAAATCTCTAATCTCATCAATCAGAAATGGTAAAGATGAAATAACAACAGACCCCTTAGAAATTAAAAAAATCCTTAATGAATAGTACAAGAAATTCTATTTTCACAAATACAAAAAAATTGAAGGAAACAGACCAATACTTGGAAGCAAGCCACCTTCGTAGACTTAGCCAGAATGAAGTGTAAATGTTTAATAGGCCTATAACAAATTTTGAAATACCATCAACTATACAAAATGTCCCTAAAAAGGAAAGCCTGGGACCAGATGGCTTCACATCAGAATTCTACCAAACATTTAAAGAGGATCTAGTACCTATATTCCTTAACCTTTTCCAAAATACAGGGAAAAAAGGAATACTACCCAACACATTGTATGAAGCAAACATCACCTTGATACCCCAACCAGGAAAACACCCAATGAGAAAAGAAAATTATAGACCAATATCTCTAATGATTATTGATGAAAAATATTCAACAAGATCCTAGCAAACAGAATCCAGCAACACATCAAACAAATTATACACCATGACCAATTTGGGTTTTATCCCAGAGTCTCAAGGTTTGTTCAATATACGCAAATCTATAAATATAATTCATCACATAAAAAAATTAAAAAACAAAGACCATATGATTCGCTCAATTTCTGCAGAAAAAGCTTTTGATAATATCCAGCATCCTTTCATGATCAGAACACTTGGTATATAAGAAAGACTTCTTAAACTGATAAAGACCATCTAGAGCAAACCCACAGCCAATATCATATTGAATGGAGTTAAACTGAAATCATTTCCATTCAGATCAGGAATGAAGCAAGGTTGCCCATTGTCTCCACTGCTTTTTAACATTATAATGGAAGTTTTAGCCATTGCAATTAGACAAGAAAAGGTGATCAAGGGTATCCACATAGGGTCAGAGGAGATCAAACTTTCACTCTTTGCAGATGATATGATCATATACCTGGAAAACCAAAGGACTCAACCACAAAACTCTTAGAAGTGATCAAGGAATATAGCAGCATTTCAGGCTACAAAATCAATACTCACAAGTCAGTAGCATTCATATATACCAACAATAGTCAAGCTGAAAAAACAGTCATGGACTCTATTCCCTTTACAGTAGTGCCAAAGAAAATGAAATATCTGGGAGTGTACCTAGCAAAGGACGTAAAAGATCTCTATAAAGAGAACTTTGAAAATATGACAAAAGAAATAGCTGAATGTTGATTGGGCTGGAGGTAAGATGGGCCACTGGAGCCAGCTTTCCAGAGAGGCTTCCATCCAGAATGAGAGTTAAAGGACCGATATGTACCAAGTAAGCCAATGGTTTGGAGATGACCCAAGAGAAAACATTGAAGAACACACATCAACCCCACTGAGGCGAGATGTGACCCCAAGGAAATAAACAGTAGGTACAAAATCTAATGCCAAGTGGATGGGATTCCCATTCAACAAGAGAATAGCTCCCAGTATCCTTTCTATATATAAACAAGCAAGCAGAATTCAGATACCCTCCTGTTTTATCCCCCCGGAGAGACCCTCTAAAAACTGGAACTCCTTCCCCAGAGAGGACCCACCATTGTGCCATGGCCCTCTTCTGCCAGGCATTAAACTTTATAAAACTGTATGTATTCTCTATCAACACTTCTGAACTCCCAGCACTCCCCTCCACTCTCACTCTGAAGTCTGGAAGCCAGTCCCCCAAGAAGTCCAGATTCTTGAGCATTTCCTTGAGAGGTATGGACAAGGTGTGGGATGTTGTTGGTCTGTGCTGATTCTGTGGCATGGGAATAAGAAGATGGTGGACTGAGGGAACCATATGGGAGAGGGAGAGGCAGTGCCCCATGGTACAGAGCAGCAGCAGAGGCAGGAACAACAGGATTCCCACCCCTAGGGATATTTTGGAAAGACACTGCCTGCCTCACTGGGCATCATCTCCAGTGGCAGCTACTGGTGGAACAGATCTGGGACAGAAACACAGGCCCCATGAGTAAAGGGTATGCCTGAGGCAGTACCTGCCTGGGCGGGTCATGGTGGGGAGGCAGACTAAAATATGTGTGCAGAGAGGGCATACTCCTAGGGCTGGACTGAGCCAGAAGGATTGCTTTAGTGAGCCTATGCAGCATTTTGCCCTCAGGGCATGGCAGCTGAGACAAAAGCTGGTGAGAAGAGGCAGAAATCAACAACTGATTGTGAGGTCTAACCACACCTGCCCCAACACTGAAAGCAATGGAGACAGAAATGCCAGCTCCGAGCAGTGGCATAGACTGGGGCTGAGTTGCAATTTCTGGGAACTCAAACAGCACGTGGTCCACAGGGGGAATACAGCTGGCACAGAAACAATTTCTGCCAGAATATAAGTGTCAGTAACATCAATCAGGGGTGGGGCTGGAATTGAGTGAACTGCCCCAGCTTCCATTAAGCACCCAACGTTGTCAGGCCTTAGCTCCCAATGCCAGATAGTGGCAGAGAGCAGAAGCCTGGCTGGGGAGACACAGATCTCCCTGTGACTCAGGCAGGCACAAACCCCTAGAGCATCTGCTCATTGGAGGAAACTGGGTCATAGACCTGTGGGGTATCAGAGATGGGGTGTGACAGAGGTGCAAGCTGGGAAGGAGGCATCAACTTTCCCAGACTAATTCATTTGCTGGGTGGGTCCTTCTGACTCCACAGAGCACCACAGTGATTCATACTCAAGCTGCCAGCAGACCCCTACTATCTAGTTGCCAGAGACTTTTTGAACGTTCCCATCTGACACTGGTGCTGACTGAGATAACTGATTTGGACTTCTTGAACTGGGCCAATCACCGAGAACTATCCCGAATGGTACTCTGGGTGTGTGGTTGTGGGAAGGTTTGATTTTCCTTTTACAATTGTTGCCCGTGGGGGGTGGGATGACTTAATTGCTGATATTTCTCCATAGCTGAGACTTCAACCCAGAGTAACTGATTCACTAGGGTGGGACATAGACCAACTGGAAACAAAACAGCCCCACTTAGCCCCACCACACCAAGCAGGTCCCCAGTGTCTCAGGATGTAGCGCTATTCGAGTCCTTAACAAAGTGCTAGGAGAAAAGGTATAGACAGCAGTTCCAGCTCTTAGGCGAAGGGCTGATTAATCACTATTATAAGAGCCCCCAACCCAACATTACCGTATCTGCTCATATAGCCAAATGGTGTAAAATAATCATGGGGCAAAATCAGTGGAAAAATTCTGGCAACATGAATAACCAGAGTAGATCAATTTCCCCAAGAAATGACACGCCGGACACAACTGAAGATACCATTCATAAATAAATGCTGAGATGTCAGAAATTGAATTCGGAATTTGGATTGCAAATAAGATGAATACAATGCAGGTAAAGTTGGAATTAGAAATTCTAGGAGCATTTCAAAAGTTGTCTTAAGAATTTAACGAATTCAAAGACAAAATCACCAAAGATTTTAACACACTGAGACAAGAACTTGCAGCCCTCAAAGATCTGAGAAATATAGATCAATCTCTCAGTAACAGAATGGAACAGGCAGAAGAAAGGATTTTTGACATTGAAGACAAAGCTGTTGAATGTTCCCAGATACTCAAAGAGGAAGAGAAGTGGAGAGCAGAAACAGATCATTCTCTCATAGAGCTCTGGGATACTTCGAAGAAAACTAATATTCGCCTTAAAGGAGTCCCTGAAGGTGACAAGGTGGCTTTGAAAAACATAGATGCCCTATTTCAAGAGATAATGAAGGATAATTTCCCAGACACACCAAGAGATTCTGAAATTCAGATAGCAGATAGCTGCAGAACCCCAGCACAACTCAACCCAAATAAAACATCTCCTAGACACATTATAATTAACTTCACCAAGTTAAAATGAAGGAAAATTCTGCAAGTAGCCAGATGTAAGAAAACAATAACTGACAAGGGGAAGAATATTGGAATGACTCCAGATCTCTGTGCTGAAACGTTTCAAGCTAGAAGAGTATGGTCATTGACTTTTAATCTCCTAAAACAAAACAACTTTCATCCCAGGATTCAATATCCAGCTAAAGTGAATTTCACTTATGATGGAGAAATTAAATACTTTAATGACATTCAAGAAATTTGCCATAAGTAAACCAGTTCTCTAGCATATTCTCAGACCTATCCTCCATAATGACCAGCACAATTGTCCACCACAAAAGTAAACTCACTCAGATACTTTTCATCAAATTCCAAGTTCCACAATGGCGAAAGGATTAAAAATGTCCACTGGATTTTTGAAAAACTCCATAACCAAAATTCTACTAGACTTATCAATATTCACAATTATTGTAAACGGCTTAAATTGTCCTCTAAAGAGGTACAGGTCAGCTGACTGGATACAAAAACTCAGGCCAGATACCTGCTGTATACAAGAATGTCATCTTACCTTAATAGATAAATATAGACTCAGGGTGAAGGGATGGTCATCTATAATTCAGGCAAATAGAAATCAGAAAAAAAGCAATTGTTGTAATTTTATTCACAGATACAACTGGATTAAAA
Source organism: Galago senegalensis (assembly GCA_963575145.1). Classification (NCBI taxonomy): domain Eukaryota; kingdom Metazoa; phylum Chordata; class Mammalia; order Primates; family Galagidae; genus Galago; species Galago senegalensis. The sequence goes on from CAUYTI010059088.1 coordinate 11,374, forward strand.
CCAACAACAGTAAGGAAAGATAAAAATGGTCACGTCATATTTGTTAAGGGTAACACTCAACATGATGAGATTTCAAATATTAACATTTATGGACCCAAGCTGAATGCTCCTCCATTTATAAGAGAGACTCTAACACACATGAGCATCTTGATTTCCTCCAGTACCATAATAGTCAAAGATTTCAGTACTGCTTTGGTACTCTTGGGCACATACTCCAATAACAAGCTAAGCAAAGTAACGTTAGACGTAAACTTAACCATTCAACATTTGAATTTAACAAACATCTACAGAACATTTCAACCTAACAAAACTGAATACACATTCTTTTCATCAGCTGATGTAACATACTCCAAAATTCATTATACCTAAGGTCACAAGTCTAACCTCAGCAAATTTAAAAGAATAGAAACCATTTCTTGAATCTTCTTGGACCAACATGGAATAAAAGTTGAACTACGTAACAACATAAATCAGCAAACACATACAAAAACATGGAAACTAACCTTATGCTGAAGACTAACTGGTTCATAGAGGAGATTAAAAAGGAAATTACCGGGAGCGGTCAAGATGGCCAACAGGCACCAGTCTCCGACAGAAGCTCCTGTTCAGAAGAAAGGATAAAGTCTGGAGAAACATCCAACAAAGTCGAAAACTGGGAGCCCAGCTGAGAGAGAAGAGTGATACCGGCAGAACAC
>CAUYTI010059089.1:0-10807 GCA_963575145.1 Galago senegalensis
GAAAGGAGAGAAGTGTCACGAGGTGATGGGGACATGGGAATAGGAACATTCTTCATACCATCTACCAGGTCTGGTGTGGGTTCAGGTAACACAAATATAAGAGAGAAACCCTGTCTTCAAGAAGCTCAAGTCAAGGGGGAAAACAGTGAAGTCAGTCAAGTTCCTGGGAGGTCCCAAGGAAGAGTTCCAGTCCCATGAGGAAATCTGGTGGTGCCCTTCCCTTCTTTTAAGTAATGATTCCCACTGCCTCCTGGGTCATGGCCAGACCCTGGAGTCTAAGGTGCCCTTTCTGTCTGTCTAGACTTGGTCACACCCCACCCCCCACAGAGGCCTCACTACCCTACATGTTATTTTCCTTGCTCTGTCCTTGTATGTGCCTCTGTGTCATGACCTCTGCTCTTCCCTCTGCCAAGAATGTGCTTCCCAATTTCTCTACACAGTAAACTTGCATCTCTTCCTGGAGAATCTGCTCAAATGCTACCTCCCTAAGATGTGTCTCCACTCCCTTGGAAATCATTAGCACTTTTATCCTCCAGAGATGACTCACTCAGCCTCCATCAATGGGCTTATCACACATTGTTCATGTAGCTCCCACAGCCAGGGTCCACCTGAGAGCAGGGACTGTTCCCATCATCATTACGCCTCCACGTTGCAGAATAGTTTGAGCACCTGGGGGACAGGGATGGTTATGATGCAGCTGATGAGGTACAAAATCAATTTAATAGATGAAGATCTAAACTTTTTTCCTAAGATAAGGATAGAGTAGAAAAGTTCAGAGTGTTTCCCAAGTACTAAGGGTACCTTCATTCATGAAACTTTCTTTCTCTCTTACATTGATTAATAAATATGTGCTTTCTGCATGTGTATATTTATGTATACACATGCTGAGTCTTGAAGTACAATGCATTTCTTAATGTTCATTACATTTTTTAAAAGTTTCAAAGCTACTGAGTTAGGGTCTAGATTTGGCTTCTAGAATAGACACTCCAAAGTAACAATGGATGAAAAGATAGAATTTTGAACTCATGTTCCTAGCAGCATTATTCACAACAGCCACAGTGTTACTGTGAGGAACGGATGACCAGAATGTGGAATCTTCATTGTATATGCAGTGGAATATTACTCGGCCTTAAATGATAAAATTCTGATACATACTACAACCTGTATAATACTCAAGGACATCACACTGAGTCTAAAACACTGTTACAAATACACAAATATTGTATGATTCCACTTCTGTGAGTTATCTGGAGTAGTGAAATTCATAGAAATAGAAGGTACATTTGTGCTGGCTGGAGACTGAGTGAGGGGGAAATGGATAGTTTAATGGATAAAGAGATTCAGTTTTACAAGAAGATCTGGAGATTGATTGCCCAATAATGTGAATAGATTTAAAACTACTGAACTATTCACTTAAAAATGTCTACAATCGTAAATTTCATGCTCTGTGTATTTTATCTCACTTAAAAAAATTAAATCATCGACAGTTTAAAACAGACAGACATTTGTTTGTATATCGGGTCAAAGCTTACAACCTGGACTTTGCAAAGTCTAAGGATTTCCACACCCTAGGAGATGTTGTCGTTGTATCCTGAATGAAGCTCTCGATGGCTCTCAAAGATGGCTCATGACTAGGGCTTCCCTTAGACCAGAAGGAAGAATCACAGGGGAAACATACACCCTTTTCAGGGATGTCCAATATTTTTGCTTCTCTGCCACATATTAAATGAAAAGGAATTGCCTTGGGCCGCAGATTAAATGCACCAACTTTAATGAAAGCTGATAAGCAACAACCAAAAAAGGTCCATGCATAATTTTCACAATATGTGACACCACAGAGAAGCAAAACAGTCCTCAAATAGTCTGCATACAGCCCACAGGCTTCAGGTTGGACACCCAGCAAGGGCTTCATTTGCAAATTAACCATCATTTTTGCTTACATTCTGTTGACCGGAACTCTGTCACATGGTCACACTTGGTCACAGGAAACCTGCCAAATGTACACTTTCACTGAACAACAGGTATCCAGCTAAAACTTTAGAAAAAGAGAAAATTAGGTACAGGAGGACAGATGCCAGTTACTGACATTTGCTGAACACTCATCTAAATCAGTCATGTAAATTGGAAACATCCTTAAGATGAAGGTAGATTTAATCTCACTAATCAGATGAGGAAGACGAGGCTCAAAAAGTTTAAGTAACGCGGGGCAGTAATGTTGTAGAGTGAGAGTTTGCAACCCCACTGGTCGCGCACATCAGGGCCTACATTCTACTCTAACACACATCCTAGGGAAATCGGTCTATAGTTCTGCTATGTTCCGAATATTTGTGACCCTGGTAAAACTCCTGTGTTGAACCTTAATTACCAGTGTGGTGGTATTGGAAGGTGGAGCCTTTGGGAGGTGATTAGCCTTCCTGTAGGTCATGCCGGTATAAAGATTTCCCAGAGAGCTCCTTCCAAGTGAGGAGGCAGTGAGAAGATGCCTCTTACATGCTAGAATGTGGCCTCAGCAGACTCAGAATCAGCTGGTGCCTGTTATTTTGTTAAACTTTCCAGTCTCCATACCTGTGCAAAATAAATTTCTGGTATAAGCCACCCAGTCAATGCTGTTTGTTCTAGCAGCCTGAATACACTAAGAGACAAAACCCTTTTGTGGGCCTGTTGATCCCAGTTATTCCACTCCTCATCAAAAGAGGCTCAATGAGAGTTATGGAACTGGTCATGTTCTACAAAAGCCCTTTAAAGGTTGAAGAACCACTTTATTTTTTTGCAATCTGGTCAGAAATTGAAATACAAAAGATGAGATCTTGGAGAATACTTTCACACCATTAGCAGAAAGCATAAAGTTTAAAAAAAAACAATGGCACCTCTTCTTCTTTTGCAGAGAAAGTACACGCTGAGATTGACAGAGTGATTGGCCAGGAGCAGCTGCCAAGCGTGGCTGCCCGGGAGTCCCTGCCCTACACCAACGCTGTCATCCATGAGGTGCAGAGGATGGGCAACATCGTCCCCCTGAATGTTCCCAGGGAAGTGGCGGCTGATACCACCTTGGCTGGGTACCACCTGCCCAAGGTAACCAGGCACTACCAGGCTCAGATCTGCAAGCCCTTCTTTCAGAAGGTGGAAATGGGAACTTGGGAAATGACATAAATTCTTTTTCTAAGGAGGAGTCATGTAAATATGGAAAAAGCTATGATACCAGATGGCTCTACACTACCATAACACTACCATTTCCTACATGTGTGTTCTTTAGAGCATGAGTTTACCTAGATATTAAGAGGTCTTATGGGAAGTAAAGAAGAGACGATTCTTAGGCTAACTGTGTTTAGGCAAAGACCATCTTTCCTTTGGTGTGTGGCTTGTCAGCATTTTAATTTACTAACCTTTTTTAAGTTTTTGTTTTTATTAAATCATAGCTGTGTACATTATTGCAATCATGGGGTACAATGTCCTGGTTTTATATGCAATTTGAAATATTTTCATCAAACTGGTCAACATAGCCTTCGCATACTAATGTGTGTAGTGAATCTCTGTGGGCACACAGCAGGCAAGTTTTGCTACAGATGCCTTTTTTGCCTTGAAGAGCATCTCACAGGACTAGGGACCGGGCCAGACCTTGGGAACATTCTGCCTCACAGTCCTGGGGTTGTAGAATGTGGGAATGTGAGAGGACATTTGAGAACACCTGGGCCAACGTCACATCAATGCCGGTGTTTCTAAAACAACATCCCACAGGTGTTTCTCTAGCTTTCATTTACAGCCTCGTGACGGGGCACTTGTCATCTCACAAGGAGGCCAATCCCAGTTCGTGCTGTGTTAGTCATTAGGAAGGGAAAGGAGGAAACACCAGGCAGTGATTCTGTGCCATGGAACTAACCGCTTTCAAAATTTCCTACTTAGTTCTCAGATAACTCTGTTATTCCTGCTTTATGATTGGGGAGTCCAGGTTCAGATGAATTAATTTGCATGACATCTCCCAAGTCCAGAGTGATGAGTTGGGGACCCAGAACCAGAGCTATTCTGATTATTTATACTGCACCCTGCTCCCTCCACGGAGCTGCTTTTTTTTTTTATTTAAAGGCATCTCCCTGCAATGTTATCAGTTGGTCCTTGTCACATGCCCTGTCTTCATAAGGGAGTCCTGACTCGCTCCACCTGCCACTCTCAGGACCTCTGCAGATGGCTCTCCTGCGTCCCCTGGCATCCTCTCTCCACACTGACCTTCTCAGTCCTGCCCTGCTCCCCCACCACCTTGGGGAACCTCTGGGCTCTGCTTGGTTGTCTATGCATCTCCAATTGTGTCCCACCCAAGAAAGATCTCAGAGGTAGAACTCAGAACTTTCCCATTGGATACTGCAGGGTCACTGTCCCTTTCTTAGTTCCTCACTGAGTGGCCTTCATGTGGATAAAGGCTGAGGGCTACGTTCCCAGGTGCTACTTGCACTTCTCTAGCAATTCCCTGAAATCAGAGAACCAGCCCAGCTCAGCAGACTTCTTCTACCACTGATTTTTTTTTTTTATTGAATGTTAACTATGTACATTGATTCTCTTCTGGGGTACAGTGTGGGGTTTTCACATGCATTCTGAAATACTTCCATCAAACTGGTCCACACAGCCTTCATGTCATTTTGTCAGTTATTGCTTTAAAACGTTCACATTCTACTCTTAGAAAGATTCGCCTGTACCCCTATAAGACAAACCTCAAAAGTGATCCCTCCAAACCCCTCCCTCCTCCCATCCCACCCTCCCTTGTCCCTCCCCCCTCTGCATGTTCTTAGGCTATTTGGTTATAGCTTTCACTGATTTTTAATGTCAGCCTTGACAAGTGTCCTGGGAACTGAGAAATTGAATTAACTATGTGTTGCAGAGCCTAGAGCCATGGTTTGGACACCAAATTGACCTAGTTCCAATCATAGCTCCACCTTCACACAGTGTGGGGTTCTGGAAATGACACTTAACCTCCCAGAGATTCTTTATCTGTAAAGTACATTTAACCTATTGACAAGGGGTTGAGATCAATCCCCTTGTCAATGAGGGATTGACAAGATGAAATGAGATCATGCATGTAGAGAATTCCAAGCAGGGCTTAGTATGGAAAGTGCTCACAATTCTTTGTTAATTCATCAAGCATCTGAGATGCTCAGGTTGGGAAGACAACTCTGAGCCTAATAATCCTGCCAGTGCATAGTTACAAACCATGACAACTGCCAGGGAGAAAGTCCTCACGGGGTCTGTAAGATGCAGATAGGCAGGATAGGGCAGGGAAGGCTTCCAGAACGAGGGGACAATTGGGCCCAGGAGGAAAGGAAGATTTGGAGTGAACTGGTGACAAACTCAGAGGAAGGACCTTCCTGGTGCAGCAAACAGCATCTAAAAGGCATTGATAGGACAGGGCACGTGGCGTGTTTGAAAGAAGCCACCGTAGCAGGAGCACAGGCAGAGGGGCAGGGTGGCCCAAATGGTGCCAGGGGACCAGGCTTCACCCTGCGAGGGATGAGAAGCTGCTGAAGGGTCTTGAGTCTGAGGCATGAGCCTTGTGGGAGTGACGTGAGGAGGCCATGCTGGAGACTCGCTCTGCTTTCAGGGTGTGGAGCAGACTGAGAGGAGGGCAGGGGGCATAGTGAGGAGGAGCCATTACAGGACAGTGGCAGCCTGGACTAAGGCAGTGGAGGGGGGCATGGAACTGAGGTGATAGAAAGAGGTGAAAGTAATGTAAAATCAACCAGTCTCACTGATGGCATGGCTGGAGGCACAGTGAGGGAAAGGCTTGCTCTGGAGAATCCTGAGTGTCTTAGTATGTCCCTGGATGGAGAGGGACATAGCTCCTCTCAGTGGCCTACCTGATTCCGTCACTGAACCTACTGTGGGTCAGTGTACTCGATGCTGGATGGAAGGACCATTCTGTACTGAAAAGTTGCCAACCTTCCCTGGTAAAATTCCCAGCAGGTAAATGCAGTCCAATTTGTCCACTGTCACTACCAAAGGAGGCTATGCAGGTGGGGGTTCAGGAGATGTGAGTGGATTGCAGAGGCTGGGTCAGGCCCTGGCATAGATGCCCAGGGCCCCACTGCCCCTCTGTGTGGGGGCCGCATGGGTCAAGCCTTGCCTGAGTCTTGCCGCCTTCTCCAGGGCACTATGGTCTTCACCAATCTGACTGCGCTGCACAGGGACCCCGCAGAGTGGATCAGCCCGGACACATTCAATCCTGAGAATTTTCTGGAGAATGGACAGTTTAAGAAAAGGGAATCCTTTCTGCCTTTCTCAATAGGTGAGTTGTAATAAACTGGAGTGTGGGGTGCAGACTACCTCTCCCAGCCATCCCCGGCTCTTCTCCCCACAGTACCTGCCTGAGCTGCAGTGTCTGCAGACAGCTCTGGCTGCTGGGACCCGATCTGCCAGTGGGCTGCAGCCCCAGGACAGCTGGGCAGCACTTCAGACTGTCCTTCCTTCTCATGCCCTCCAGCTTCCTCTGGAGACGTCAGCTTCCCTTATCCTGTCCCCAGAACACTACAGACATAGACCCTGACCTACATCTCACTCACAAATAATGTTGAACATCTGCCATCCTTCTGGATGTTTTAAATGTCCCAAGTTCTTTCAAGGGATGTCCCCTCACACAGAAGCAGAGCTGATCTGTACTAAGGAGAAAGAGAGAGGCAGGGAACAGGGTTACTTACCCCATGGCCTTCAGTCAGTGACTCTGAACTGCCACTGGCTTAACTGGTTTGGGTTCTGCTCTATAAACACGCCCTGAAGAAGTCCTTTCGCTTTTTGAAAAAAAATTTTAATTACTCTCTTAAAGTCCTTAGACTTTTACCTATAATACATGTATATGTTACACATTTTTAGAAGTAGAAAAGATGATGCAGTGAATACTCTTTCCCTCCTGTGTGTAAGCTAGCCAATTTCAAAAGGATATTTTTTAATTCATAACATTGTAAAGGCACTAACAAACATTCTTAGTACATTCCAGGGATTGAGTATGACATGATGCGTATGTTATTTCAGATAACGTGCCCATTGCTTACTTTCATAAATACTGGACATCTATCTAGAATATGTTAAGCTTCCAGCCCTAAAGATGTGAAAATGAATGAATGAGGTAGGAAACCAAACAAAAGTCCTTTCCAGTGCTTTTGTCACAGTGTAACCCACAAGGGTGCAATTATTAATACACCACGTGACAGATAAGCAAACCGGCTTCACCAAGCATGGAGACTAAATCATAAAATTCATGTGGCAGAGTGAGGACTCACGGCAACCACATTTATCATAAAATATATAGCTTTTGTACTTTCTAACACTATCTACTGAAAATAAATGCTACTCAGAACCGGCACTATGGAGAGCCTGAGATTTTGTTTATTATTAACTTAAAATACACATTGATGTTCTGAGACAGTATCATTTTACTGCTGACGACCCTAAGGCTCAGAAAGGGGAGCGGCGATTCCAAAGCTCCTAGTTTTCAACTGTGCTGCACTGCCCAGGTGTGGACTGAGCTGATTCTAACCTCTTTGTCCTTCATCTAGTTCTATATCTGCTTTGCTCACCTTGGACAAGTCACTTTTGGCACCAAAAGCAGATATAAGATGTAGGAATTCCTTCCAGTCTTCTTGTCTACATAAGAGCTTTGAATTTTGTGTCATAGCACAAAGTTTCAACTGTATATTTCAATTATTGTATGTTTTTCTCATTCCTTTTTTGCAACACATCCATGAAATGCAGAAATGCTTTAAAAAGTGACCCTCTCTGCATTCCACAAAAGCACTTCACCTAATACCTGCTGTCATTGTGATGAGAGGAATCTAATTAGGCGTTCATGGATTTAAAAGGAAGAAGAATCTTCTAGGCTAAGTGATTACTGGATATCTTTCTTTCATGTTATGGAAGCCTCTTCCTCCCAATGTCTTCATGTCTTCCCCTATTAAAAAATCTTCTCTCCTTTGCATCAGTGATCATATTAAAAAAAATACAATGACTCACTGGTGCTTTTCTATGGAGAATTGTATTACATCCTGTTAATTAGAGACTTGACTGACAAGCAAATTATCTCATTTAATCTTTGTAACAACTCAATCATTAGGCAGGAGATGGATTGCTATCTCCTTTTCTAACACACAGAGGCTATAAATAAGAAAGTAACTTTGTCCAATGCCACCTAACCAAAGAATTGGTAGAACCTCTCCCAGGAAGACTCAAAGTTTCCCATCTATAGTCTCCTGCCCCTCTAGGACACCTAGAATGTAACTCATTTCTTCATTTAAAGGCCTCCTCCCTTTAAGATTCACTGACTTCATTCCATATGTACCAATCAACATGTTGCTGTATAACAAATAGTACAAAATTCTGTGGCTAAAACAATAGAGGCTGTGTTACTGCTCACAGGTCTACACATCAGAGGTGCTGCTGTGCCAATGTGGGCTGGGCTCTCTTGATCTCTCTGAGCTTGGCTGGGAGGCCAGCTGGCTGAAGACTGACCTAGAAAGTCCTTAGCTGGGACAATGGGACATTTTCCACATTATCTCTTATTTTCCAGCAAGTCAGCCTGGCTTATTCACATGGTGACAGATAACGTCCCAAGAGGGAGAAGGGCAGCACACAGGCCTCTGAGGTCCAGACTGGGAACTGGCAGGCCATCATTCCACTGCATTCTGTTAGCCAGTGGAAGTCATGAGGCCAGCCCCAATTCAAGGGGCGGGGACATTGCTATAATTTTATATGGGAAGAGCTATGACATCATATTGCAAGTGAGATGCATCCAGAAAGAGGGGAAATTGGAGCCGTTATGTTCTCATCATCTGTCTTTCTGACCAGGAGAATGAAATTCAGTAACATATACATTTCACTAATGCCTAGAGAAGTCACTTAATTTGCCCCAAGACATGCCAAGAAAGTGTGCAGATTGAGTTATAGCTCTGTCCTTCTGACTCCAGATCACACACACGTAACAGGTTATGTATGTGACCAGGGCAATGCCAAGTGTGAGCTGAGGAGAGCTGGATGCAGCCTCGGGCCCCACTTTGGAAGCAGTGTCTTGTGTGGGGACAGGACTAGTGTGTGTGAGGACCAGGTAAGGAGGGAGGCCGGAGTGGTTCCAGTGTTGAGGGCCGCACATGCCCATGGGGTCACAGCACCTGGGGAGGAAACCATGGCTAGGGGAAAGATGACAGGCACTCAGAATCCCTGCTCCGATGGTCACTTGGTATATTCTGAACATTTTCCAATTACGAATTGGAAAACATCGACACAGAGTTTTGTTGTCTGCTTTTCTCCTTGTTGTTCATTAAATGAGTCTTTCATGCCCTTAGGCTAAACCCTCACTTTCTAGGTCAGCCCAGCCTTCCAGTTCATAGCCCCCCACCTGCAGCGTCACCCCAGAACCTCACCTGCCTGAGCCCTGGGCCCTGCAGGCATCTGACTCTGTGCTTGGGTGAAGCCAAGTGTTGCTCTGCTCAGGTCTTAAAGGCGGTGGGTGAGGCTCCCAGTCCCTGCTAGGCACCAAGGCCACCCCGGAGGATAACTCATCCTTTGATTTTGTCTTTCAGGAAAGCGGGCTTGCCCTGGAGAACAGTTGGCCAGGACTGAGCTGTTTATTTTCTTCACTTCTCTTATGCAAAAATTTACCTTCAGGCCCCCAGACAATGAGAAGCTGAGCCTCAAGTTTAGAATGGGCATCACCATCTCCCCGGTCAAACACCGCCTCTGCGCTGTTCCTCGAGGAAGATGTTGTTAGGAAAGGAAAGGAGAAGAAATGGCCTGTGTTCCCAAGGCTCTCCTGACTACACAGATGGGACGGGATGAAATATTAGTGACCCTGAGGAAAGATCAGAGAAATCGGACTCCCAGGAAGATCTATCCAAATCCCAGCTCTGCTGGCTCTTCTGAATTAGTCTTAAGAAAATCATTTATTCACTAATCAATTTACTTTTTAATGCAGGAAATAAAAAAGGAGGATAATGATTCCTCCCCTACAGAAAGTCCTCATAAAAAACAAAGGAAATAGTGGACGTCAAGTGACTTGGAAACCACAAAGCACAGCACAAATGTTGTATCTGTAACATGCCTCTTTGCTGCCTCCTTTGTTAGACATGTATTTCTTTTGGCCTATTGAGATAACTCAGGGTAACGTGGTAGAAAGTAGTCCATCAGATTTCATACTGGGCCCTGAGAGCAGGGTGGGAGGGAGACATACAGCCTGTCACGGTGGGTAGCACTGTGCTTACCTCTTTTATTCCTGCTACAGATTGTTCTCTGAGAAGTTAGCAGGGCAGGTAACAGACAAGAAAATTAAATGTTATTGAAAAGTTTCTATGATTTACATCAAGAAATCCTACCTTGGCTGTGGACCCAGGACAAGGAGAGTGTGAGCCCACTCTCCAACCTGGGAATAAGGTTTAGGGGACAAACATGACTCTTTAAGAATACCTCTTTGCCTTAAATCTTCCATCAGGTATGGGTTGTCAGACCCTTCCACATGGGATTTAACTATTGTTCTAGGTGTGATCTTTGCTTGCAACTAGACTGGAGGCATTTGGTGGTCCTTGGTAGAGTACTTTAGTGTACTGGTAGGGAATTCCAAATTACAAACCTTACGGAGGAGCCTAATGGGAGAACACAATGCTCACGGAAGGCCAGCTAACAATGACAGGACGTGGACTATTGACCACATTGCAAATGAAGAAAACAAACAGAACCCTTGGGAAAACTGGACTAGAACTGATCAAAATACCTTTTTATGTTCCTTAAAGTGGTATCTTAGTCTGTTTTCTGTTGCTATAACAGAATGACTAACATTGGATAATTT
>CAUYTI010059092.1:0-22982 GCA_963575145.1 Galago senegalensis
GCCTCCCAAGTAGCTGGGACCACAGGCGCCCGCCACAACGCCCGGCTATTTTTTTTTGGTTGCAGCCGTCATTGTTGTTTGGCGGGTCCAGGCTGGGGATTCGAACCCGCCACCTTAGGTGTACGTGGCTGGCGCCTTAGCCAGTTGAGCTATAGGCGCCGAGCCTTGTTATTATTTTTTTGAGGCCACCATTTTAAAACAAGGATTATTGATTTAACAAAATCAATGTATTCTTCTAATAATTTTATCTCAAAACTATTACCTCACAACCACACAGTGACTTTAACTGCCTTTCCCCCCCTTTTTAAGAATTCAGCTCAATTTTACTTTATTTTAATAGATTTGAGGATAGGAGTGGAGTTTTGTTACATGGATATATTGTATAGTGGTGAGATATGGGCTTTTAGTGTACCCACCACCAAATAGTATACATTGTACACAACAGGTAATTTTTGATCCTCAGTGTCTATTATTAAACTATGTGACCATGCACAATCAAAACTTAGCTCTAGTAAGCGAGAACATATGGTATTTGATTTCCTATTTCTGAATCACTTCACTTAGAATAATGGCTAACTGATTGCTTTTTTTAATGGATATAAGTTTGTATGTGAGAAGCTTCATTTTGATTAGGTGTTAGATTTTCTAAAAAATAATATCTACATCTTCTCATTTTTGTTTAACTTTTTCTTTATTACCATTCTTCAAACATTACTATTTTGAGCCAAATACTATTTGTGCCTAGATCATATATACTTTTTCTTTTTTGACTTCCAGTATTCAGGATTTTTTCTTTCTCTCCTGTGGTAATGTTTGCTTAAAATATATCTTAAGTATAGCAATTAATTTAAGCATTTCATCTACCCCTATTAATAATTTTTTGGGGGATTTTGATAAGTATTTTGGCACCTTGTAAATTTAACTCAAGTTAAATTCTATTATTAACAAAAATTTGAGACCAAAAATTTCTCGAACAGGTGCCCATTTTTCTTTAGCTGTTGACCTTTCTCTTTGTAGCAATTATTTGTATAATAGGGTTTCTGTTTAACCAAAGAATTAAGTTAGTTTAAAAAATTTTTCTGGGATATGATTAATTCAAATAAATAAAAGATACAGAATTTAATACCATCAGAATTACATAATGTTAAATTACCTCAGGTAGTTTCCACAAGTGTTACTTAGAACTGAATGATATAATATTTTATAATTATTATAAAAATTAATATTTTCTTCTCAGGCACATACTAAGATCTTCAATGCAATCTTCTTTTCCTTTCTGTTTCCAATTTTTCCTTTCTTTTCTTCGTTTTTTCCCTTTTTTCCACACAAATACTTCTGTGCTTCACACAATTTAGAAAGTCATAGAATGCTTGCTTAAGCTAAGTTATTTCCTTTATAATTTAGGATCAACCAAGCCTCTGATTTTAATGTTATCTAGTGGATAATGAATTGGGATTGGAAGTTAGAAAACTAAGTCCGTAATTCTATTTAAAAAAATATTTTTACTAACTCAGTGATTTTAATCTCTATATCTTCCCATGTTCTTGTCTGTAATTTACTTTGGCTAATAATTTGCTTTTATTTTTTTCTAACTGTGTATTTCATCGCATAATGTGAAGATAATATGAGATAATTATAAGAATGTTCTTTGAAACTTTAAAAGTACTCTACCAGTGTAAATGTTCAGTGAGGCCTTTCATGCCTGGTTGTATTATATAGTTAGTGAGATTATATTATATATCTATAAAATACCTAGCACAGTGCTTGACACAGGGTGAGCACTTAATAAAAGTGGCTAATGTTAATATTATTTAATATACTATTAATTATATTTAATATATATGCAAGTTAAATTATAATCATTTTACATTTCACATTTTTAATTTAATAAAAAGTCTAATAATTTTTTTGTGAATCTATTTTTAATTTTTCTCATTTTCTGTGACTCTCTTAACTGTATACCCCTTCCCCATAAATCTGTTCTATTATTTTATTTCTAATACTTATTTTACAATACATTTTTGCATATAAAATTGTTAAAATTTATAATTGGGTAATTGAAAATAAATAAAAATTTAAGTAATTAATTTGACAGTTATTCTATAGTGTTGAATATTTTGAACTGTGATAATTTGGATTATTCAATATTAAATCATGTATTAAGACATTTAATTGAGTAATAGCAATTTCTTTGAATTATACAATTTTGACTATTATATTGTATCTTAGATAAGTAAAATTTACATTGCACGGTCTTTTATAAACAGATACTTTACTCAGATAAGTAAAATTTACATTGCACAGTTTTTTATAAACAGATACTTTACTCACAGGGGAAAATTTTAGCTAGTTGAAGATTTTAAAAAAGTAAAAAAGATGAACAACTTTAGACTCAGACAGGTAATTATATATCATTTATAAGATTGTTAGGGCTTGCTTTATATCTTTTCTTAAACTATTATTTGGTTTTCTTGTTTTCTTACCAAAAAAAGTGATTTCATTATAAAGATTGGAGCCTTCTTACTTAAAACATCAATAATTAAAGCTTTTGCAATTCCAAATTATATAAATGGAATTATTATTCTAATGGTTTAATTTTTCCTAAAAAGGAAAAAAAGTGTGTATGTGTATGTGTGAGCATGTGTGATTTAATAAAATTATTATTACTTCTTTTCCTCCCAGGAACCTTTCCCAAAATGTCAGAAGAGGGAGAGAAAAACATTTACAACTTTTGTTTCACTTGGTGAATGAGTCAGGAACTGTTTATGCACAATAATCCAACATCAGCGTAAGTTTTTTTGGCTATATTTTCACACGAGCAAGAAAAGCTTTGGCTTCCAATTCCTGCACATTATTATTATTTTTTTATTGGTTGGTTAGAGTTCCTATTCAACACCATGTTACTTTCATTCTTTTGGTCATTAATCTGTTCATTTTGGAAGGCTAAGTAATTAAAAGAGTTTTGAAAGGTTTTTGTGTGTATGTGTGTGTGTCTGTGTATGTGATATTTTGTTGGAGTGTCTTCAAAAGTAATAAAAATGCTTGTCCAAACCTTCAGGATTCAGATGGTGTATGAATGTTTTGAAGGCAGGAAACCATACAATCCTATTTTAAGAAATTCTATTGATTTTTAAGTCAAATAATTTTTTTTTCCCTACTCTTTAAAGTGCCTGACTGGCAGAGCTTTTATGACATTAGTTTATAGAGGGAAAAAAATAGTTTTCTAGTATACTGAGGTTTGAATATCACAGTTCTTGGAGACCTAGGGATCTAGGGCTTAATTTGGAGTTAACCTATGTTTTCACCTACCTAATTGCTGACTTCTTAAAAATGTGTTAATTTTTCATCTGTTTTTCTATTTCCTTCAGTATAATTACATCATGTCCTTAGCCAGGAGAATTGCTGTCTGCTCCTTAGCTCTGTATCATTAATAAAGATCTTTAACTGTGTGTTGGATTTCCTTGGTACAAGTTAATACTTGAGTTTTGGTTTGCTCAGATTCAAAATCAGGATTTTTCTGACTATACTACCAGTCCTTTATTTATTTTTGTGTAATGTTTCTTTCCTAAAAATTTTGTATTATGTTTTCCTATTTCTGTTCTCTAGTTACTTTATCTTTCATAGAGTTTCTAATAAAAATCAACCCATCAACTATACCAAACGAAACAAACCCTACCTGCCTTCCTGAAATCTTGACTCTTCATATTTAGTTACCTTTTTATTTCATTCCTCAATTATTACTCCTCTCAAAAATTAGAGTCTGGTAGTCTAGTTTCTTCCTCTAGAAATTTTACTTATTCCAGCTTATTTACTTGTCCCAGCTACTCAGGAGGCTGGGGCAAGAGGATTGCTCAACCCAAGAGTTTGAGGTTGCTGTGAGCTGTTGACACCACAGCACTCTACCCAGGGCATAGAATGAGATTCTGTCTAAAAAAAAAAAAATCCAAAATGAAGTGAAAACTTGAGGTTCTTCAATGAATCAATACTGCCACAGCATCCAATCCTGGTAATACAGATAAAAATAAAATTCTCTTTGGGACAACCATTACTTGGTTGGCATTGTCTTAGCTTGTCTACCAGTCCTCTTCCAGTTTTTTTTTTTTTTGTGATCCATTAAATCTGATTTTACACTGCTTTTCTCTACAAAGTTTTTATTTTTTCACAAGTAAACAGAAGTCACATTACCATATATTACCCAAGTATATGGACAACTGAATTCAATATTCCCTTCTCCGTGGAAACTTTGCAGCATAAATTAATGTTGGCCTCACTGGTATGGGGGAAAGGAATTCCAAGTCTATTGGTGAAAAGGCAGTGACGCTCTGGACTAATCATCCCAGGAAGGCTGTCTGGCATCGGGTTAAATGAAAGATAGGTTATGATAGTTTTGTTGCTCTTTGAATTCTTCAAAGATTTTGTTTTCCTAAGAACAGAACATATAGACTTTCTTCCATTTTATTATGGATTTCCTTCTACCTTGTTATTTCTTCTAAGTATTTTCACCAGATCTATGTCCCCTGTAATTTTCCTTAGAGGTTAGAATTCCCAGTCCTTCTTTCTTTTTTCACCCTCCTGCTCTCAATCTCCCTCCCCACCTTCATTTCTATTCTTGCTGTGTAGATCTCTCCCACTTTCATATTCTCAGGCCTCAAGAGTCTCTGGTCCCAGCTTTTCCTTTACTTCAAGACTTGTGTAGTATCTCAAGTTGCTTGCTGGATATATCCATTTAAATAGTACAAAAATCACCTCATTTTTAGCAAAACCAAAGTCAAACTGATTTCCCCCCAAACCTGTTCTCTTGTATTCCACATCTCAGTTATCTGGCACACAGCCAATAAGCCAAAAATGTTGGAATCATCTTAACTTTTCTCTTCTGAAATCTGCCCCCTCCATATCAGAATCAGCATGATTTCTAGAGTTTAACAAAGTGATTCATCTAAAATACAAATGTGAACAGATCACTCCTTCTTTAAAACCATTTAATAACTTCCCATCATCTACAGAAAAAAAATAATCAATGATCTAGCTCCTGCTTACCTCCCTGATACTTATTTTGGCAATGTGGGACTGCCTGTAATTCCCAGAATTTACTACAGTGTTTCCACATTTCTGTGCCTTGGTTCATGTTCTTTCTTGCCTAAAATCTTATGCCTTTCTCACCCTTACCTTGCCTGGCTAACTACTGTTCTTCTTTTAAGACCCTGCTTAGATAACATTACTTTCAGGAAATCTTGCTAGTCATGTGACCCTGTCTCCTTTGATTTTCTGGTGTAGGCATTGCTTAACTCTATCATAGGAATTATCTGTTTATTTGTTTTGTTTTAAAAAAAAAGTGACAAAGTATTGTAAAAAAAATAAGTTGAAGTGCATTTTTCTCAGGTCTATGAGAAAAAAGTTGTATGTGCTATGAAGGGTGCTGATAAAAGGGAAAACTCTGCTAAATACAATACCACATTATATTGGTTCAGCACCTGTAGCTCAGTGGTTAGGATGCTGGCCACATACACAGAGGTTGGTAGGTTTGAACCCGGCTGGGGCCTGCTAAACAACAATGCCAACCATAACAAAAAAATAGCCAGGCGTTGTGGCAGGCGCCTGTAGTCCCAGCTACTTGGGAGGCTGAGGCAAGAGAATCACTAAAGCCCAAGAGTTTAAGGTTGCTGTGAGCTGTGACAGCAAGGCACTCTACTGAGGGAGACATAGTGAGACTCTGTCTCAAAAAAAAAAACAAAAGAAAACAAAAAACACATTATAGGTTTCTGATACCTTTCTTGATAGAAAGCAACTGATTTAATAACCTAAACTTTTAATATTTCATATTCAGAATCCATTTGTGATGAGAAAGGGAACCATAACATTACACTTTGAAAATTCTGAATTAAGTGAACTTTCTGTTCTTTTGTGAAATCTGATTTAGATAGTTTTTGGCGAGACTAATAAACTCTTAGATCATTTTATAAACGATACACTTTGTGTAGCAGGTGTATTTCCTGGTGTACGCTGCCAACAGAAAGAAAAATACAGTTAACTGATTCCAGCTCCTGAACAACTTCAGTCTGGAGTTTTTTTCCAAAGGTCTTGGCAAGAGATCTATTGAAATACTTTGTCCACATTGTTGGAAAGATGGCAATAGGAACAAGTCGCTTTCATCCAGCATGTTCTTTACATTTTTGTAGTATACAAAGTTTAATGTCTCACACAGTCTTTAAAAGACAACTGAATTTTAAAACCATTTAAAGAAGCCTATTAATGCTAATCTCTGTTTCTACCCATTGTCATTGAATTTGACTCAATCTGCATATACATGTATGTCTGGGAGAAGATTTTCCCTACAATTCATGGGGAGTAAGCATTTTAAAACAGCAGCGAGGCTCATATAGAGTAATGAGGGTACACATGCACTTGTCAACCTATTTATAAGAATAGTGAAAGAAATACTACACATATAGTGCTTAGGGTTTTTGCTAAATTGTTCAATAAGTACTTTTTCAGCTATTTCATGAGGAGTATATTAAAGTCATCTTGTCACTTCATTATAAGGTAGAGAAATCATCACCTTCTGAGATATAGTTAACTTTTATTTATGACTGGCTAATAATTACACTGATAATCTGGTACTATATCTAGATAACTAGACTACTGCTGTGTTGGTTAATTGGGTAGCCAATAGCTATATTATGTGGCTATTAAGCATTCGAATGTGGCTAGTATGACTGAGGAACAAAATTTGTAGTTTTATTTCATATTAATTAATGAAAATTTAAATCTAAATAACCATATGTTATTTTGTGGCAAGTATACATCTAGGCTGTACAATATCATTGACAAAATTTTTACAGAAATTGTTAAAGCCAGGTGCCATTGTGCGTGCCTGTCATCCAATTACTTTGGGAGGCTGAGACAATAGAATCACTTGAGGTCAGTAGTTTGTGACCAGCCTAGACAAAATAGGGATTCTGTCTCTATAAAAAATAAATTAACTGGGCTTCCTTGCATGTGCCTATAATCCTAGTCAGTTAGGAGGCTGAGGCAGGAGGATCACTTGTGTAAGCTCAGGAGTTTGAGGTTACAGTAAGCTGTGATTGAGACACTCTAGCCTGGGCAAGAGAGCAAGACTCTGTCTCAAAAAAGAAATTGTTAAATTAAAACACTTGAGTGTAAGAAAAGTATTAATAATCAGCTGATACGTAATCCAAAATTCCAATTATGTCTTACTATTGGGGATCTTTAAGTTTGTGTATGAAAAATATCTTCATGGCCTGAAAAATTCAATGTATTTGATTTGTTTGTTAGTTTGTTTGTTTGCTTGTTTGAGACAGTCTCACTGTGTCCCCCTTGGTAGAGTACCCTGGTGTCACGGCTTACGGCAACCTCAAACTCTTGGGCTTAAGCAATTCTCTTGCCTCAGTCTCCCAAATAGCTGGGACTACAGGTGCCTGCCACAATGTCTGGCTATTTTTTTGTTGCAATTGTTTTAGCTGGCCTGGGCCAGTTCAAACCCACAACCCTCAGTGTATGTGGCTGGTGTCATAACCACTGTGCTACTGGTGCTGAGCCTGTTTTTGATATTTTTAAGAAAACTGGATATCTTAAAATGATACTATTGTTGTTTTCAAGGGCTCTATAATGTAGATACAGAAAAGATGATGAATGGTGTCAGTTCTGTATTAAGAATTTTAGTGTTGCCTGGGTTCTCTAGCTCATGCCTGTAATCCCAGCATTTTAGGAGACCAAGGCAGCAGGATCCCTTGAGCCTAGGAGTTCAAGGTTATAGTGAGCTATGTTTGGGACAGTGTAGATGGCAGGCTGCACCCTGTTTCTGAAAAAGAAAAAACAAAGGGGAATTTTAGTATAGACTGATACCTTTTCTAAGAATCTTTAATTATCTTTGCTAAGAATCTCTGAGACATGACTAGCATTTTTTTGAAAACTGAAAGAAATTTAGATATTACATAATCACTATCTAAGAATTTCACCACTGTAAGGATATAATCAAACAATTTTGTTAAATTGAAGTCTGCATTGGGGTTAAGGGTGGAGGGTATTATGAAAGGGAGGAAGTTAAAGGGCAAGGGTAAGGAAGGAATGAGGTTAGTATAGCTAATGTGATTTAGGAAATTAACTAGAATGAGTGCACAGACTTTTAACTAGGCTTTGTTGTGATCCCCAGCTACTTCAGCATTCCAGGAAGATGGATGTTAGGAAAGTGAGGAGAAGACAAGGAAAAACTGCATGGAAGATAAAGTTGCTGAGTGGGAGGAGATGAGATTAATGGGTAGCCTGAATGGTCCAAAATAAATCAGAAGCATGGTCTGGCCTAACCCTGCTTAGTGCTTCTCTTAGATTGAAATTAAAATCACCTTTGTCACCCATCTTTATTTCAGCTGGTTCTTTATTGTCTTTGTAAACCCCTGTCCGCAACTAAAATATATGAAATGTCTGCTATGTGATATTTTAATGTTTCTTAATGGGCACCTACAAAAAATTTTCTTTTTTGAGACAGAGTCTTCACTCTGTCATCCTTGGTAGAGTGCCATGGAGTACAGGCACCCGTACAAGGCCCAGCTATTTTTCTTTTTTGTTGTTGTTGTCATTGTTGTTTAGCAGGCCCGGGCTGGGTTCGAACCCACCAGCCCCAGTGCACATGGCTAGCGCCCTAGCCACTGAGCTACGGGCACTGAGCCTAATTTTTTTTTTTTTTCTGTGTGAAAAGTCACTGTCACCCTATCTGTAGCACCCTCTGAATAATGAGGAGTCAAATAAGGAAATCAATTACAGCAAATTTTCCAACACTCATAGAGGTGATACCTCCACCAATCTGGAACTAAGCTATTAAAAACAGTGGGAATGCATTATTTTAGAGTAAATAAAAACAGGTTCATCTTTATTGTCAATTCAAACACAATTGTTCAAAATTTGATTAACTTCCTCTTTCATTCATGTTAGATTTTTGGTGATGTGCTGCATCTCTGAGATGGGAGGTTTTATTTAGATTTTCAAGTGGAAAAGCTAAATGAAATGTCTCAAGACATTCTTGGCACAGATAGAAGCATGATGTGCTCAAACATTTCCCAAGAAAAAGACAACCTGTTTTCTCAAAGTTTCATGTCCAGCTCGAGACATTGAAATAGGAGGTTCTTAACTCCTAGTATCATCCTCAGTTTGTGGAAGAGAAACCAAAGAGCAGAGGTTAATTGACAGCGGAGTGGTAAAAGGGTGTTGCTGCCTGCTTCTTTGCTTGATAGAAAGATAAAGTGTTTACATGTGTGTGTGCATGCAGGGAACAGCGATATGAAGTACAAGCCTCAGGGTTCAAGGTCAGTCAAAATAAGGAGTATTAAAGCTGATTTGCTCTGTTTCCAATTTTAAAAACAGTTTAATGAAGAGAGAAGTTATGTAACTGGCTGAACGTCCCCTTGGTAATTAATACATGCTTTGTGTTGTAAGTCCACATCTGCCTGACTCTAAAACCTTCTCTCTTCAACTTTGCCTTGTTTTGCCCCTTTCTAGGTATTCTTTAACTCTATTTATGCTTTCTGTTCTTCTTCCCCTTCTCTCTTCTTTGGCAGCAATTTTTCTGAGTTTTCTTCCTTCTGTTTGCTTTCCCCCACTACTTCTCAAACTTCTTTCGTTTTCTCCTAAACAGCAGTTTTGTTTTACTGTTCTTGAAAAAGATGAAATGGCATCAAAAGATGATTGCATGTTTGGACTAAATGTCCTAAAATTGTTTATCTATCCTGGCCTCCCAATTCCCCTTCTAAGAATTTATTCTAAAGAAACTATCAGAGATGTATGTAAGATCTACATACAAAGAAGAAAATTCAAGCGTCATTTGTAGTATTGAAATTTAGAATAATTTTAAAGCCTAATGGTAGGGTTAAATACAGGTTAAATAAATCCTCATATGTTTATATATATGTACGACATAATAAACTGTTACAGAGTTAATTAAGATAATGAGTGCTTAATGACATAGAAAAATGTTTGTCTTATATATAAAAATTCATTTATTTTGAACTCATTTATTATGAAGTTATAACATTACCTGTTTCTTTATTTTTTTTTTTTACCTGTTTCTTTAAATACCATGTGACACCATATGACAGTAAGTATAAGAAATTTAAAGGTATCTTCAAAAATAGTGTTTAAAAAGATAATAGTACATTTGATATAACTTAAATACAGTGAAAAAATACACGTATAGGAGAAGATTAGAATTATATACACCAAATGTTAGCAGGAATGGCATGTGGGTAAATTTAGTTTAATTTCTAATTTTTTTGTTTCATTATTTTTCAATGAACATTTATAAGATTTAAAATAAAAAACACATAATATTGTTTATGTATCTCTCTCTATTAAACTTTATTAGTCAGGAAAAAAATTTTTTTTTACCCTTCAGACTGGGAAGACTATAATTGGAGACGGGGAAAGTAAAAGGACTGTGCGCGATTCACCATCAAACATATAGGTCTTTAATTATCATTCTTAACCCGTATAATAACGTTAATTCTTTTCTGGCAAAAACTTTTTACTAGGTGAATGGTACAAAGAATCGTAAGTATAAAAGTGGCCTAGTATTCAGAGTAGGGAGAGAGGGAAATTCTCTCCAGTTGCAGGGGTCAAAGAGCTTCTCAAGGAGTAAGGCTTTGAATTGGAATTTAAAGGACACAGAAGATTTAGATCAGCATTGTCTTTGGCCTTAGGTCCCCTTTATAATGCTCTTCAAAATTATCAGAGACCCTGAAGAGCTTTTGTTTATGTGGGTTATATCTATCTGTAGTTACCATATTGAAAATTAGAACTGAGAGAATTTTAAAATATTTGTTGATTTATTTTAAAATAAATTACACGTTAACACAAATATTTTTATGGCAATAACTACAGTTCCCCAAACAAAGACAGTTTATTAGGAGAGTGGTCTGGTTTTATATTTTGCATCTTAACGGAAGAGAGCTGGATTCTCATATTTGCTTCTGTTGTGGTATCACACATCATGCAACCTCTGGAAAGTCCCCTGTACACTTTTAAAAGAATGAAAGTGAAAAACTAAATAGCTTCTCAATATTATTATGAATCCCCAGCCCCTGAGACCTGTCTTGAGAACCACTGATTAAAAGAGACTGAGAAAACAAATAAATAATGAGACTGAGGGCAAAATAGAAGGACTGTATAATCTCAGAGGCAGGAAATCTCAAGGCATCTTGGAGTGAACAGAGAATGTGGCAGTTGTGAAAGATTCAGGTGGGAGGAGGTGGAAGTGATATAGCCAGAAACAGGTTCTGGGGAGGGGGTTATATTATGTCAATTAAAAAGTACTAGCCTCCTTACTCATTACTGACTTAGGTCTTCACCGACCTCTATTTATGCCATCAGAAAGCTTCAGGGCAGGAACGATGGAAGAGAAATTCATGTTTGGTGTCAGGAAATTCTAATGTTATGTGGCTGGCAGTATTCTTACTGATTTGTTGATTGCTTTATTCATTCACTTTATTTAGTGTTTACTGCAATCCAAGAAACAAGGTAAGTGGGAGAGATAGAAGGGTGATAAAGACACAATGTTTATCTTATAGGAGTTCCCAAGTGAGTGGGAGATTCAGATATTGAAAAGATAAGGACAGGCTTATTTATTTGGAAGAATACAGAGGAGAGGGCTGCTAAACTTTCTGGGAGGTGGGGTGGAGTGGAGTTTGTGAGTTGGGCAGAAAGTCCTTAAAATTTGAAGTCTCAAATACCAACAAACCAAAAATTGAACACAGTGAAAAATACTACAAGTATAAGAATGACAAATACAGTTCTAGAGTCAACACAGTTGACATGGGAAGATAGTCACATAGTACTAAGGAAAACATTTCCTGAATATTTTATTTTGAAAGTACAAGTGTAAAAAATCTCTTTACCTTAAAGCCCTATAGTATTTTTGTACTGCTGGGCCTGGGAAACACCATCAGTTACCTTAATGTCTCCATTTTCTTCACTTGCGTCACCTTTTTCAGTTTTTGGTTGTTCTTCTCTGTGACTCAGTAGAGTGAAAGGGAGGAAGAAATTTAGGTAATTACAACATCTTTAAACCAACTACTGAGAACACCTTTACTGGCGCAACTAATTATGATTATGTAAGTAAATAAATAGAGAACCTATCTCCCAGCACCACCTGCAGGGGATGAGGAAGTCTGCAACAGGATTCAAATTTCCTTTTCTGCCAAAATATCTTCAATACAACTTTCGTTTATTGAGCATCCACTAGGTAAAGAGCCTGATTTTAGTAGTTGAGATAAAAAGAACAATGAGAGACCGTTCACTAATAATCTAAGGACTATTATTAGAATTTGGGGATGTTTATGAAGATTAGCTTGGAAAGAACTGATTAAGAGAATCGGGCTTCTTTTTTTTGCAGATTAAATAGTAAAGCAACTACTGCATTGCCTTTTTATAGCCTCCACTGATAGATACTAGGAACAAGGTGATTTCACAGTTTTAAGGAGTGAACTAATAATGTTTGTTTCAGAAACTTCAAATCTGTTCAGTTTGTAACACGATGAGAAAAGCCTATGTTGCATAACCATTTTGAAGTTGCTCTTTTCCTAATTTAAGCTATCCCCAGACAACTGTCTTATGAGATGGTTCTATGCTACTAATAAGAGGGATCAAATGGAAGGAAATGCATGGATTAGAGTAATTTCATCAAGCACCTATTTGAATCAAGTGTATATTATTTGGAGCTGTTTTCTTTCTTTATTAAAGCATGTCCTAGAAGCTAAGAAGAATGAGGTTTTAAAAAGTTCCTAGTGGGCGGCACCTGTGGCTCAGTGGGCAGGGCACTGGCCCCATATACCGAGGGTGGCAGGTTCAAACCCAGCCCCGACCAAATTGCAACAAAAAAATAGCTAGGCATTGTGGTGGGCACCTGTAGTCCCAGCTACTCTGGAGGCTGAGGCAAAAGAATCGCCTAAGCCCAGGAGTTGGAGGTTGCTGTGAGTTGTGTGATGCCATGGCACTCTACTGAGGGCGATAAAGTGAGACTCTGTCTCTACAATAAATAAATAAATAAATAAATAATAACAAGTTCCTATTGTTTTAGATAGTCTTGCAACAAGTATAAAAATATTTTTTAATTTCTAGAATTTAACAAAGAAGCAGATATAAAAGAAACAAAATGAAATGGGCATTGATAACAACACTCTCAAAGAAAGACAGATCTCTGCTTGTTGAGCGGTCAAGATTATGAATAATATTGATCTGAAGGACGGCTTTCAATGTTTTTCTTTGGATTTGTAATCTTCCTATATGTACAGGTAAGATTTTTAGGAGGAGCAGCTAGTCAGCTATCACTCATCCCACAACCCCAGGAAAATGGTCACATGGATTTGAGTAGTGTATTCTATTGTTCTCAGTCTTTTTGCTAGACTTTTGAACTGCCTAATGCAGATTAACACTCCAAATTATACTGCCTTCCAGAATCAAACTGAAAGTAATGGAAACAACAACATGGACTGGTAATGAGAATCATAAAGTCCCAGAGGTAAAGAGATCCTCTATATCACATAATCCAGTATTTCTCAAAGTATAGGTCCCATCTCTGTAAAACAATTTCTGCCTCATTACAAATTCAGACTACTGGGCTCCACATCAAAACTAATCAATTGCAATCTCTAAGAATCTGTTTTTTACTTAACTATTTCATTTTTATTTATTTTATTATTATTATTATTTTTGAGATGCAGCCTCACTCTGTTGCCCTGGGTAGAGTGCCATGGTGTCATAGCTCACAGCAACTCAAACTCTTGGGCTCAAGAGATCCTCCTGCCTCAGCCTCCTGAGTAGCTGGGACTGCAGGCACCCGCCACAAGGCCTGGCTAGTTTTTCCATTTTTAGTAGAGAGGGGGTCTCAGTTATTGCTCAGGTTGGTCTCCAACTTCTGAGCTCAGGTGATCCACCTGCCTCGGCCTCCCAGAGTCTTAGAATTATAGGCTTGAGCCACCACACCCCACCCAAGAATTTGCTTTTTAAACAAGCTTCTTAAGTTGATATATTCATTAAGGTTTGGGAACCACTCATCTATTCAGACTCCTTCATATGAGAGATGAGGATATAGTAGGAGGGAAGTCAAATGATTTGGCAAAAGTGGCACAGCCAGTCAGAAGAAACTGGACTCAGATCAAATCTTGACTTCCAGATTAGTATTTTTTTCAAATATAATAGTTTGTGTTTACTTGAACATTTCCAATAGACTTCAGTAAAAAGGGAATTTGAGTTCTTTGTTCCTTGACATTTCCCAAATATTTAATACCAATAATTTGCCATAAGTGAGTCCTCAGTATTTGCTAATGTTTTCAAACATTAGCTGTAGGAAACATCAACTATAGAAGCTTGAGGACAAAGGTATTTTGTTATCTTGTTACCATCCATTCCCCTTTGCAATAAGATATATAAGTTTGTTTATCAACAAGAACATATGCTTAGCTTGGCACCTGTGGCTCAAGTGGCTAATGCACCAGCCACATACACCTGAGCTGGCGTGTTCAAATCCAGCCCTGGCCCACCAAACAACAATTATGGCTGCAACCCAAAAATAGCCAGGTGTTGTGGTGGGCACGTGTAGTCCCAGCTATTTGGGAGGCAGAGGCAGGAGAATCGCTTGAGCCCAGGAGTTGAAAGTTGCTGTGAGCTGTGATGCCACAGCACTCTACCCAGGGTGACAGCCTGAGTCTCTGTCTCAAAAAAAAAAAAAAGAACATATACTTATTTTTTCCTCAAATCACCAAGTGACAACAATAAAAAGTAAATGGAAAACCCTGCTACTAGTGTTAAACAAGAATATCCCACCCTCCATAACAACATCCCATATGGTATTTCCCTACCTTGTTCAGTATTTAACCTAACAATTTATTGCTAGGCGTCTTGGCAGCAAGCTGTGCAAGTTGAAGTGGAATCTGATTGAGGTGAGTTAATTAATGTGGTGGCAGGTTGGAATGTTGTCCAGCTGCCAGTGAGAATTATGTTTGTTTGCCTTTGGCCCAAGTGTGAAATGGCTGGCTGTTGATTTCAGAAGTGTGAGTGTACATTTTTATATCTCACACGAATGAATACATTTTTTGTATCCTACATATTGGGGGAAATGCTAACATTTATTGGGTCATGTTATTTACCACTTGTGTGGCAGAAGGAGAAAGGTGGAATTTTGCCCCCGAGGTTGACTTTGCATCTGTAGAAGCATTGGCAGGTGGCATATAAATCCATGAGCAGGTAAATAAGCCACTTGAAATTAGCTCATCTAGCCTAATGTTTTAAAGAATAACTTCATAAAGGAGGTAAAAAAAAATTTTTGAACCAGAAAATACTAACTCTTATAATGATGAAAGAATCCCGAAAGTAAGAAATATAGTTTTAAACTTCCCTTGAAAGCAATGGCTTTTGGATTTACTCTGGACTTAACATTTATTATTTTTGTTTTCTTTTCACCAAACATACCTTTCTAATGAAGACATCATCTCACTGTGTAGTCTTCCTCTCTATCAATACCTGATGACAGTGATTCATATGATGTGTTTTTGATGGTAAAGGTATTATATAATTTTGACTGGCTGTTACTGAGATGAGCAGGTGAGCAATTCAAGCATCAATAACTAACACTATTTTTTTTTTGCAACGGAGTCTTACTATGTCACCCTTGGTAGAGTGCCATGGCATCACAGCAACCTCCAACTCCTGGGCTTAAGCAATTCTCTTGCCTCAGCCCCAATGCCTGGCTATTTTTTGGTTGTACTTGTCATTGTTGTTTGGCAGGCCTGGGCTGGGTTCGAACCTGCCAGCTCAGGTGTATGTGGCCACCACTGTCCTATGGCGCCGAGCCAAAAACTGACACTAGATCAACAAAATTCAAAGTGCATTCAAAAGATGTCAGATATTAATGTTCTCCTACTATTTTTTCTATGTAATATCTTATTATGATATAATGCCTTGACAAAAGTTCACCTTAGTAAATTAAGGAAATGAATACTTAACAATATAGAGTATAACCACATTTCTTTATTTGACCATTTTGAAAAATTTTTAAATACACTAAAACAAAAGGAAATAGGTAGAAGATATAGGAGAAAATGATATGAAGAAAAGTTTGTAAACCTAACAAAACAAGTGTTATCAGAATTCTTTCTTGATGATGAAAAGATTTCCTTAAATTTTGATATTACCATGAAAATATGAATAAAACGTTAAAATGAAAGTGTTTACACTTTGGAAGCTGCTATGTGAAATTAGTTTCTCAGGTAAAAAATCTAGCAAAACAATAATATTTTAAATGTAGAAGCATATAGAAAAGACACAATGCATTTCCTATCTACTGAGGACTTTTAATCTAAAAGGATATAATCATTTTTAAACTTTCATTCAAATGAGTGAGAAGTGCTTTGAGATTTGGACTGCATATTATTGGAAGTTGAAGAAGTTTTTTGGTCATGTGCTAAGCAGTAGAATATGATGTTTCTTTTTTTCCCACAGGTATTTGATATAGTATTATTTATGATGCTTTTTCTATGCTAAAAATTTTTAGTAATAGAAGTTATTATAATTGTATATATATCTTATAGTTAGCCTTGATTACTTTGTTATTTTCCTTTGTTAAATATGGCAGTTTCAAATGTGAGAAAGACATTTTGTGCCTGCTTTTCACATAAAAAGTAAAAAAACACTCTGGTAAATATTATTGTACTCTGAAGATTATAGGGTTATCATAACCTTGAACTTTCTGGCCAAAGTAAGCCTCAGAGTTTTGTTTTAGATTATGTTACTATCAAAGTGGAGAAGAAATGAAACATTTTAATCTAGTGTATACCCTATGGCTATTTCATAAGGTCAAATTTATCACAGATATCTGGCCTGAGAATGAACTTCTATAGATTATTTAATTGTTATTGTAAAAAATTAAATTAGATTTGGCATAGACAAACATTTTCCCCTTAAAATTTTCTGATGTTTATGGTATGCTTATAAACATACAATGACTATGGAAGATGCTTTTACAAAAAATTACCCCAGAATTATTTATTGTTCTCACATAAACTTTACCTGTACAAGATTCACATAAATGTGAATAGTTTTATGAAATATTAAGTTTAAACAAAGTTCTGATTTTTTTTAGAAAAATCAAGACCATTTATTTAGTGACTACCACTATTAATGTGGAGGCTCAAATAATTCTAACGTTAGAAGATTAACACTATATTATAGATCTTCAAAATAATATTGAAAAAATATGAACCTTCCACATATAAAATGGTATGTCAATATGGCATGATATAAGTTTAAATAAAATCAATTATGTTACCTAGTGAGTTTTTTGTTGTTTTTTTTTTTTTTTTTTGAGACAATAATCTCACTTTATTGCCCTTAGTATAGTGCTATGGAGTCACAGTTCACAGCAATCTCTAACTCTTGGTCTCAAGTGATCCTTTTGCCTCAGCCTCCAGAGAGGCCAGGACTACATGTGCCCACCACACCGCCTAGCTATTTTTAGACATGAGGTCTTGTTTTGGCTTAGGCTGGTCTTAAACTCTTGAACTCAAGTGATCCACCCACCTCGGCCTCCCAGAGGGCTAGGATTATGGGTCTGAGCCACCTTACCTGGTTTAATAGATATTTTAAAGACGTTTTCATGGGCTGGCTGGGCACGGTGGGCCTCATGCCTGTAATTCTAGCCCTCTTGGAGGCCAAGGTGGGTGGATCACTTGAGCTCACCAGTTTGAGACCAGCCTGAGCCAGAGCAAGACTTCATCTCTAAAAATAGGTGGGCAATGAGGTGAGCACCTATAGTCCTGGCCTGTTAGGAGGCTGAGGCAAGAGGATTGCTTAAGCCCAATAATTTGAAGTTGCTATGAGTTGTGATGCCACAACACTCTACTGAGAGTAACAAAGTGAGACTCTGTCTCAAAGGAAAAAGAAGTTTTCATGGTCAATAGTGATTGAGTTCTGCTCCACTTTGTAGTTATTTATCATAATAAAGAAGTGTTTTTAAATAAATCATCTTCATTTTAGTGAACTTATTTTTGTTTGTGAAGTTTTATTAAGCATTAATAATTTGAACACTGCTTCATTGTCGCATGTGCTTTTTAAAAAATATGACTGGATTAATGCAGAAATAGAATCATGAATTTATAGAACTTCAGAATTTGAAGACACTTCAGGTCTCAGTCTAAGAAATTTAAGGTGAGTTAAACAAATTATCGAGGAGTTTTAAGTGACTTGCTGAAGTCATGAAACAAGTCATAGGTAAAGTCAAGCTTGGGACTCAGATCTGTACATTCAGTATGCTTCCCATTTGCATTAAATATTGTTCTCATTTTCATCTTTTTTTTCCACATAGATAGTAATTGTGCCAGTACTTGTTACTCAAATAGGCAAATTGATTTCCTTTCCCATTGATTTGTAATGCTATTTCTGTCATATTAGCCATATATGAAGAGGTTTATTTCTGAGCTCTTTATTCAGTCCAACTGATATATTTGTCCATCCCTCAATTTATTTTGATGTGGTGGAGGTTTCTAGGACTGTTTCTGCCTTCCAGTCGGGTCTTAAACTAGGTCATTCCACCAGTAGTAGCCTCCATTTATTTTAGTGAGAATTACAAATGGGGAGTGTACTGATTTTAATTAAAAGGTCTAAGTCAGTGGAAAAAATACAATGTTTTGCATCTGGGTAGAAGGTGGATGCTACCTAATTTCCCTATTATGAATACCATATAAGGTTATGGTACATTTGTAATGATCAATAAATCAATGTTGATCTATTATTAGCTAAAGTTCATGCTTTATTCACATTTCCTTTCTTTTTTCTTATTGTCCTTTTTCTGCAAAAGGACCCTATCCTAGATACCATATTACATTGAGTTGTCATGTCTCCTTATGTTCTCGGCTGTGAGAATTTCCTCTTGTTTCCTTGTTTTCAATGACTTTGATAGTTTTGAATACTGTTCAAATGTTTTGTAGAATGTTCATTATTTGGGACTTGTTTGATGTTTTTCTCATGATTAGACTGTTAATGAGTTTTGGGGAAGAAGACTACAGAGGTAAAATGCCATTTTTATCACTTCATATCAAAGGTATGTAACTATCAACATGACTCATCAATGTTGATGTTGACCTTGATCCCTTGATAGTGTTTGTCAGGTTTTTCTACTCATTCACCTTTTCAGTGTTTCCTACTGTGGTCTTTGGAAAGAGGTCACTATGTGCATCCCACATAGAAGGTGTGAGGAGTAGTGGAGAAGTAGCTCCAACATTTTGAGCATGGAATATATGTATAAGTTATTGTAAATTGACTTGTCTCTTTCCCCTTGTTAATTTATTCAATCATTTATTAAAATCATTTTTTTTATTATGTTTTCTTTCTGTTCCTCAACCTGGATAATTTCAGTTATCCTATCTTCAAGTCTGCTGATGTTGGGCGTATTCCTAATCTGCTGTTCCTGTGTTCCTTGTGCTGTTCCTTCTTTTCTTTTTTTGTAGAGACAGCATTTCACTTTATCGCCCATGGTAGAGTGCCATGGCATCACGTCACACAGCTCACAGCAAACTCCAACTCCTGGGCTTAGGTGATTCCCTTGCCTCAGCTTCCCTAGTAGCTGGGACTACAGGCACCCACCACAATGCCCAGCTATTTTTTTGTTGCAGTTTGGCCAGGGCCAGGTTTGAACCGTCTACCCTCGGTATATGGGGCTGGAGCCCTGCCCACTGAGCCACAGGAGCCACCCCCAATTGTACTTTTTAACAATGGACTTTGTTTTGTTTTGTTTTGATAATTTCTGTCTTTACTGATCTGTTTCTTCATATATTGCTCTCCTGCTTTAAAAAAATTATTTCTCCAGGGTGGTGCCTGTGGCTCAGTGAGTAGGGCCCTGGCCCTATATACTGAGGGTGGCGGGTTCAAACCTGGCCCTGGCTGAATTGCAACAAAAAAACAGCTGGGCATTGTGGCAAGCACCTGTAGTCCCAGCTACTCGGGAGGCTGAGGCAAGAGAATCACCTAAACCCAGGATTTGGAGGTTGCTGTGAGCTGTGATGCCCCGGCATTCTACCAAGGGTAATAAAGTGAGACTCCATCTCAAAAAAAAATTTTTTTTCTCCAGAGTTTCCTTTAGTTGAGCATATTTAAATAATCAACTTCAAGTCTTTGTCTCATAAGTCCAATGCTTGGGAATGTTTTGTTTCACCTTTTTTCCCTATGAATGGGCAATATTTTTCTGTTTTTTGGTATGTTTTGTGATTTTTTTTTGTAAAAAACTGGACATTCTGAATATTGTAATGTAACTCTCCCTTACAACAGTCTTACTCTGTTGCCCAGGCTAGAATGCAGTGGCCTCAGTCTAGCTCACAGCAACCCCAAACTCCTGGGTTCAAGTGATCCTCCTGTCTCAGCCTCCCAAGTAGTTGGGACTGCTGGCGTGCTCCACCACTCCCAGGTAACTTTTCCATTTTTTGTATAGATGGGGTCTTGTTCTTACTCAGACCAGATTTGAACTCATGGCCTCAAGCAGTCTTCCTGCGTGGCCACCCAAAATGCTAGGATTAGAAGCATGAACCGTCTGACCTGGCTGTTGTTAGTTTTTGAGGACTTCAGTTATCTGTTTGTCTAGGGACTTTTCCTATTTTTGCAAAGACTTTATTCCTTGTGTGAGTGTTCATTTAAGACTGGTGTATTATCTCAGCAGTCAGTCAGTGAGCTGACACAGATCACCTTAAAAACCTGGACCCAAAAATGAAAAAAAAAACACCTACTCTCCTTATTTTTGCTGATTGACTCTGGGCTAAGGCACTCCTTCAATGCTTAGACAGGATACCTAGAATTCTGCCTGAACCATCAAAGATTGGTCAGAGGTATATGCTTAAGGTCCCTCCAGGTTTTTTTCTGATCCCTGGGCATATGTTGCATGTATCATTATTTCATTACTTTGTATTGACAAATAGTATGCCATTATATGGATATGCCTAATTTTATTTATCTATTCTTTGGCTGAGAGACATTTAGATTGTTTGCATTTTTTAGTTCTTATGAAAAATGCTGGAGGGGGTGGAGGTAAGATGGCAGACTGTAGCCAGCTTTCCACAGAGGCTCCCATTCAGAAGGAGAGTTAGAAGTTTAGCAAGTAAGCCAATGGTTTGGAGCAGAGCCAAGAGAGAAAGTTGTAGAATGCATATCACCCTGCTGACGTGAACTGTGACCCCAAAGATACAAACAAAAGTACTGAATCCATCCCCAAGCCAACAGGAGTCCCTTCCCCCATGAGAAGGGCCCGCAGGAAACTCCATACAAACAAGTGAGCAGAGTCCTAACATCCTCCCATTCTATCCCACAGGAGAGACCTTCTAAAAACTGGAGCTCTTACCCAAAATAGGGTGCCATGGCACTCTCCTGCCGGCATAAAACTATATATTTTCTACCTGCAACTCGGAACTTCCAGCACTTCCCTCCACTCTCACCCGGAGGTCTAGAAGCCTGTCCCCCATGGAGACCAGATTTTTGGACATTTTCTCGAGAGGTATGGACAGGGGAAGGGCCCTTGCTTGGCTGTGCTGCTTCTGTGGCACGGGAGTAAAGAGAGGATGGTCAGCTGAGAGGGAACCATATGGGAGTGGGGGCAGTGCCCCCAGGTGTAGAACAACAGCAGCAATGGGAACAATAAGGCTCACACCCCTGGGGCTATCCTGGACAGACATGCCCTGTCTCCCTGGGAAAACAGAGGAAGCCAGGCACCTTCTCTGGTGGCAGCTACTGGCAGACAGATCTGGGACATGAGTAAAGGAGCACAGGGACTAGAATACCCATGAGCTGACCTGGCAGACTTCCAGGGAGGGACTGATGCACCTGGCCCCCAGGGGATCATAGGTGAGACAAAGGCCAGCAGGCAGAGGCAGGAAATGACAGCTCAGGGTGAGCTCCAACTGCTTGCCACTGCCCAGAACTGAGTTGTGGTTTCTGTCACCTCAAGCAGTGTCTGATAACCAGGACAGAAACAAACTCTGTGAAGTTGTGCTATTCTCCCAGCAACATCAATCAGGGGTGGGGCTGGAACTGAGTGAACTGACCCACCTCCATTAAGCACATGAGGTTGTCAGGCCAAACCTCCCCCGGTCAGATAGTGGCCGGGAACAGAGACCTGGCTGAGAACACATAGATCTCTCTCTGACTCAGGCAGGCGTAATCCCCTGGGGCATCTGCTCATTGGGGTGAACTGGGTCACAGCCCCAGCCCCACTGGGGTTATCAGTGATGGGATGTGATAGAGGTGCAAGGTGGAGAAGGAGGCATCAACCTTCCCAGACTACTTTATTTGCTCCTTCTGACCTCATGGAGCACCAGATTCAGTCATACCTGAGCTGCCAGCAGACCCCTGCTATCTAGTTGCCGGAGACCTTTTGAACTCTTCCACCTGAGACCAGTGCTGACTGGGACAATTGATTTGGACCTTTTAAACAGGGTCAATCACCCGAGGACTATCCAAAGTGATACCCTGGGTATGTGGTTGTGGGACGGTTTGATTTTCCTTTTCCAATTGTTGCCTGTGGGGGGTGGTGGGGTGACTTAATTGCTGGTATTTTCCACAGCAGAGACTTCAACCCAGAGTAACTGATTCACTAGGGTAGGACAGAGAGCAGCTGAGAACAAGACAGAATCACTTAGGCCCACCACACCAAGCAGGCCCCCAGTTTCTCAGGCCATAGCACTGTACAGGTCCTTGGCATAGTTCTAGGGAAAAAGCTACAGACACCAATCCCAGCTTTTGGGCAAAGGGCTAGTTAATCACTACCCCTGAAGCCCCCAACCCAACTTCTCCTTTTCTGCTCATCTAGCCAAATTGTATAAAATAATCATAGGGTGGAATCAGTGGAAAAACTCTGATAACATGAATAACCAGAGTAGATCAAGCCCTCTCACCCAAGGAAGGATAGGGCAGACACAATTGAAGATCCCATTCATAAACAGATGGCT
>CAUYTI010059094.1:0-33006 GCA_963575145.1 Galago senegalensis
ACTTTTCTAGAACTAGAGTATAAATGTTTTAACAAAATAACTAAGTAAATGACACAAAGTCTATGTTAACCAGTTTGATGAAAATATTTCAAATTGTATATAAAAACACTACACTGTACCCCATGTTTGCATTAATGTATATAGCTATCGTTTAATAAAAAAAGAAAAGAAAAGATGCTCAACATCATTTGTTATTAGAGAGATGGAAATTAAAAGGACCACAATGTACTGCTAAACACCTATTATAATGGCTAAAATCAAAAAAACTGACAATATCAATTACTAGCAAAATGTAGAGCAAAAGAAACCCTCATTAATTGCTGGTAGAATAGAACATAATACAGACTCTGGAAGATATCTCAGCAGGTTCTTAAACATTAAATGGTTTGTGCACTTTGGCAATTAGAGGTTTGAACATTACCCAACTGACTTGAAAACTTACATCAACACAAAAATTTGCACAAAAATGTTTATTGCAGTCCTACCCAAAGCTGGATCATCCAAAATGCCCTTTAACAGGTGAATGAATAAACAAACTAGGGGACATATACAATGGGATGTTAATAAGTAATAAAAGGAAATGAGCTATGAAGTCACATCAAAAACATACATGAATTGTTGATCCATATTTCTATTAAGGGAAGTTGCTCTGAAAGCTGTATACTATTCATGATTTCATTTATATAGCATTCTAGAAAACATAAAATGCTAGAGATTGCAAACAGGATCGGTGGGTTCCCAAGGGTTCAGGAAGAGGGTAGGAAAACATTGAATAAGTGAAAAATGTGGGGAGATTTAGAGCAGTGAAACTATTCTGTATGACACTGTAATGGTGAATACATGACACTAGATATTTGTCAAAACCCATATAATTTGTAGCAGAGAAATGAAACAACATATGCAAATTTTTAAAAAGTCATTAAGTAGGTTTTAATTACAGAGGAATTATACAACTGAATGAAGAAAGTGAGAAAAATTAATTATTACAAATGTATGAAACAATTTTACTAAAGAGATGGGGGTGGCATGAGGGAGTGTTGACCTAAGTAACTTGGGAAATGAGGACAGTCTGAAAGACTAAAGGCGAAGGAACTCAATATAAGGATGTTACCCTAGTTGATAATATTATTCATTAGAGTGGAGGTAATAACTCCAAACCACTAGAAACTGAACCAGATCTAGAAACTGAACGCTCAAATGAATAGTGAATGGTGGGAGCTAGCTTTGTCACAGTTGGAGTAAGAAGTCACAGCATGGATGCTAAGAAAGAGAAGGCTATGATGACCCATCAGAAATGGATTAGAGTTGAAGACATTAGCATGAACTTAGGCTTTATACAAACACCAATGGTTACACATAGAAACATTTATAAATATGCGTATATACCTGGAGTTGAAAGCACAGATTTTTTTGGTGTTGTTGTTCTGCCAGGTAAGAGAGCTTAGAGGCAAGAACGCTTCAGTAGGAAGGAGCATACCTAGTATCAACTTTTGATTTCTATTATCATTTTCCAATAAAACAAGCCAGAGCTCCCAGAAAAATGGGTGATTAGGATATATATAAGATGAGCCAGGAGTATCTTGATTTTCCAGAATTTAAGGAACTACTCAAAAAAAAAAAAAGTACCCCACAAACAATGACAATGATGGGACTATGTCAAAGAGACACAGAAACCAGCTGAAAGAGCTTTCAATGGTCACAGGTAAAACAATCTGAACAATAACATAGGTGACATGATATCAGGCTATATCTCAAAGTATAAAATAAATATCTACGATTCCACATTTATATAAACAATCCAATAACTAACAAAACAGATATGCCTCCTAAACAGAAAATTTCCAATAATTTATGTAGATACTCTGCTCTCAAGAAGGTGCTGAATAAATCCCCACTCTTTAAATGTAGACTGTACACAGTGAGTACCTTTTGAAGAATAGTGTGTGGAAAAGGGAAGGAGAAGAATAACTTTACAGTCCAGAAATTCAAAAAACACTATCTCAGCCAGATGTTCAAGGTTGCCATCAACCTTGTTAGTTGATGATGTTTGCAGCCTGTATCATAGATATGATATGATTAAAATGTCAGTTTATGTTTGTAGTTTCCTTCCCATAAAATATAACCCCATCTGATTTTGAGGAAACCATCAAAGAAAGCCCAAGTGAGGAACATTTTACAATATTCTTCAAAATCATCATTAAGAACAAGGGATGTCTGAGAAACTCCCACGGCCAAGCAGCCTTAGGAGATAATTTAATGTGGTATCCTGAGTGGGATCCTGGAACTAAGTCTGAAAAACTAAACTAGAACTAAAAACATTTGAGTAAAATATGGACTTTAGTTAATAATAATACATTTTTATTGTTTATATTGTTTCATCAATTTTGAGAAATGATATTACACCTAAAATTAAGGTTCAATAATATATGCTGCCTTGTCATCTGGTATATGTTGGAGAACCTTGCACAGCCTAACCACCAGTTAGTTCCCTTTCTCTTCTCTACTCCCATGGACAAGGTCTCCAGTCAAATAACTCTCCTAATCCAGCAGACCAGATGTAATTCCTGCTTCTCCCTGAGCAGCCTGTTTTCGTTCACAGAATCATTCAAATAAACCAATCATACACTCCTATGGGAATCAGACGCCCTTTCCTCCACAGCCCCTGGTCACTCACTCAGCTCCATTCCTGGCTGGTCTTGCATGGTGTGAGATGCTTTCCGTTTCTGCCCTGTGAATGTATGTGACTGATAAACTCTTTTTTGTTTTTTTTAGAGATAAGAGTCTTATTTTGTCACCCTGGGTAGAGTGCCAGGGCATCATCATAGCTTATAGCAACCTCAAACTCCTGGAGCAATTCTCCTGCCTCAGCCTCTCGAGTAGCTGGGATACAGGTGCCTGCCAGAATGCCTGGCTAATTTTTTCTGTTGTCAGTAGAGACAGAGTTTTGCTCTTGTTCAGGCTGGCCTCCAACTGCTGAGCTCAAGCAATCAATCCACCCACATCTGCCTCCTAGAGAGCTAGGATTATAAGCATTAGCCACCATGCCCAGCCCTGTAACTGATAAACTCTTATCAGTCTCATCTGACCAGTGTTGGCTACTGTGTGTTTGGTCATCCCTTTATCCCCAGATCAGAAATTCCTCCTTCACTACTGGGGTGAATCAGGGGTGACTGACAGTATCACAGTAAGATGCTAAAAATGGATTAACAGGGTATGGGATCTATGGGAACTTTGTAACGTCTTTGTAATTGTTCTGTCAATCCAAACTGTTCTAAAATTTAGAATTTTCAGTATTTTGCATGCAGATTTCACAAACTACCTGGGTCACTCAGCTCATTAGCGGAGGTTTCCGGCTGGATTTACACTCAAGCAGTCCATATCCATGAGAGAAAATTTAGCTTAGTGATCAAAAGGTCAAACTTTGAAGCTGTATCTCCTGAATGTAAATCCTGTCCCCTCCATTATGAGGACTGTCATCCCTGGTAGGTGAGGAAGTCTCTCAGCTCCTTAGTTTCCTCATCATACAATGGGATAATGATTATACCTACCTCACAGGATCAAACGAGTTGACTTAGGCAAAATGCTCCTGCACTACTTGGCACAGAATAAATATTCAGTTAAAATTATCAAGATACAAAAAAATAGAGAAAATAAGCCAAAATGCAACAGAAATTTCTACATCCAAGCAAATAGTCTTGTGATCAAAATGAGGGTTTTAATCTAAAATTAAGAGTTTTGGGGGGGTACAGATCATGTGCTTGCCCACCAGGGTTATGGTTTGCCAGGTGGGGTAGCTGCCTGTTAAATAGAATCAAGTAAAGCAGGAAGGAATCTCAACCTAGAACACTTTAACACTGATCCCACCTCTCCATTTTTGATGTTTTAAATACCTACTATTTAATTCTGTCTTATATTTAAACATCCCCAAGTTAGCCATTATTATTGTTGTTTTCCAGGAAGTTCCTATTTTAGATTTAACAATTTCTTGGTCTATCATTATTTCTTTTTCTTTTTTTTTTGGCCAGGGCTGGGGCTGGTTTTGAACCCACCACCACCTCCAAATGGGGCTGGTGCCCTACTCCTTTGAGCCGCAAGCACCACCCCTGTCTATCTTTATTTCTTACATCCCCATACGCCTATTCTCGAATCCCATACAACTGGTAAGCCACACCTTTGTTCTGGATTCAATTTTCTTCATTTTGAAGTATATTGTTTACTAGTTATTTCAGAGAAAGTGTATCTGTTAGAGGCAAATTCTTTTAGACTTTCTTAGTCAAAAGAGTCTTTATTTTGCCCTAATTCTTAAATCATATGTTAGCCGTGTAGAGAATTCTCAATGTGAAATGACTTCTTCAGGATTTGAAGACCTTATTCCATTATTTTCTTATCTTCATTGTTGTTATTGAAACATTTGCTGTTAGTCTAATTGTCAATTTTTTGCAAGCAATTTTTAAACTGTGTTGTCTTTAAGAAATTTTTCTTAGATGTTCTGAAATTTTAAAATTAGGTGTACTAGTCCAGATTTATTTGTATTTATCCCATTCAAGCTTTGCTGGACTTAAAAAATAAAAGAATGAGGCTGGGCACAATGGCTCATGTCTGTAATCCTAACATTTTGGGAGGCTGAGACAGGAGGATAGCTTAAGATCAGGAGTTGGACACCAGCCTGAGTATGGGCAAGAACCATCTCTATAAAAAAAATAGAAAAATTAACTGGGTGTGATGGCGTGCACCTGTAATCCCAGCTACATGAGAGGTTGAGGCTAACACTTAAGCCCCAGAGTCGGAGATTTCAGTGAGCTATTAGGATGCCCACTCTAGCCTGGACAGCAGAGCACGACTCTATCTCAAAAAAAAAAAAAAAGGAATTATATCTATTATAATTATTATTAGGCATTATCTTATTGAATGCTGCCTACTTTGATATTTTCTATTGTTTTCTTCTGGAATTTCTGATAAATCATAACTGAATTTCAATCCCTCCTTATCTTTTGTGTCTTAACTTTGCTTTCATAGCTTTCATCTCTTTATTTGTCTGTGCTGCATTCTAGATGATTTCTGCAGAGGAACCATCTAGTTTACCACTTCTTTCTTCTGATGGCTTTTTATGCATGTTCATTGAAATTTTCATTTGCACAGTTATATTTTTCTGATTTCCTTCTGCCTCTTATTATACCACAGTGTTCTATTTTTTCATTATGATTTCTGTTTATGTTTTTTTCTTAGTAGATTTAAGCATAATCATTTTATAACATCTTTCATTTTATTTTATTATTGTGAAGTTCTTGAAAATATTAATCTTTTTTGTATGTCTATTTCAGAGATAGATTTTATTTGGTATAATTTATAATTTTTCTGAAAAGGATATTTTCTTTTCCTGTGTGGGAGCCTACTCATCATGGATCATAGATGTGAATTACAAATATAAATAGCTTTGTTTTTATTTTTATATTTTTGCTAGAATCAGTGTTGGCTGAGGATTTCTGCATTATGTATGTCATGTAAATTCAGACTCTGTAATTCCAGGTGGCACAAATTGGAGCAAATATTTCTCATTGAAGAATATTCCCTACTTAGAATTTTAGATCAAGACAAGATTTCCAGATAATTCCCTGGCTTAGCGGGCAGATATCTTAATTCTCTTCCACAAGTGTAGGCAATATGTTCGAGGTCCCAATTTTACTGACACTATTATTTTACTTCCTGCCTCAGGCAGGTCCAGAACCTGGTATCTTTCCATATAAAGTATTAGAATCTCATCTCCTGGCTACTGGGGCTCAGCCACAGATCCTGTGTCCTACTGGGCTGCTATGTCAACTTGAGTGCTTTCCAGGTTGTCAGTCAAGTTCCTACTTATTTCTGCAAACTGAAAAGTTTCAATCTTTTTCATATTACCCCAATGATACCTTTTACCTTTGGTTCTAAAAAACACTTTATATAAATTATATTTTCTAACTAGTATATATATATATTTTGTAATTGTCATTAAAAGCATTTATATTTTGGCTTTGGTCACCATTGAACCCAAACCATAAATTCCTCATCTATCTAAGCCCCAGTTTCTTCATCACAGATTGTGACCCACATCTTAGGTTGACAGTGGCGGTGAGATGTGTCTGTCTGTAAAGCATTATGCCTGGTTTTTTGTAAACTACTCATTTGATGTTAATTATTCTTATTATCAACAGTAATATTCAGACTGATTTTTTAGTGATTTTCTTCCCTACAACTGAAAGGTTTCAGTGAACCTTGATCAGATAGGCAACCAGAAATCACTCTGGCCTACATCTTCTAATATATATTAAATCTCCTTGAATTACAGTACACTTTCTATTATACACATTTGAGGAAGCCAAGAAGGAATACCCCAATGAAAATGCCTGTTTAAAAGGGAAGGTGGCCTTATACCCACTTCTTTTGGTCCTCCTGTTTGCTTTCTCTTCTACTTTCCCCAGCAGTAGCTGAGAAGCTCAAGAGAGTGAAAATAGAACCTGTTCTCTGAAAACAAAATTGCTTTAATGGGATCATTGGAAAGGGGCTTCTTGTCCAAGAATGTAGCCATTGCTTATATGTGTATGTGGCTAATGAGCTCTTGAGGAGCAGGAAGTCTGACTTGAGATCCGCTGTGAGTTCTACATACACACTGTATTTCAACGACTTAGCACAAAGAAAGAATGTGAATAATGTTAAGTTTTTTATTATATATAGAAATGATAACTTTGGTATTTATTGAGCAAAATTAAGTTATTAAAAACAATGTCACCTATATCTTTTTAGCTTTTTAAACATTATGAGTAAAACAATTAAGAATTTGAGGTACTTTAGATTTAGCAAATAAACTCAGTATGAAAGGAGAAATTTGAGAAATAAGAGATGGAGGTTATGACCAAGGGGTAAATACATGTTCTTATATGGAGATTACAATTTTCTAAATATTAAGAAAAGCACTGTTCTAATAATGCTCTTATAACATTTTTAGGATTGTGGCCATTAACATCGTTCTCAGTATAAATCCTTTCTGGGATTGGAGTAGAATGTTTTCTTTAGGGTATTTACAATGGTATTTTTTCTTTCTATAACCCTGGGACAGAGCCAAGAAGTAGGCTGGGACTGTGGTATGACCAACCCCCCACTCCATAATCCCTGGAAACCAATATCCTTGGTTAAACAGGCCTGGAGACTTGTCCTCCTCCAGTGTATCATTGTCAGACACACCTTTTTGGACCTACCAGCAGTGATTGTCACTGATGATTATTTTCTCCTTTTTGAAACACTTCAGTTATTTTCTTCTCAGTTTTCTTTGCTGGTTCCCTTTGCATCTCCCTATCTAAAATTAAAGCATCCAGGGCCCAGTCCTAGGATGCCTGTTCTTTCTCATCTTAATGCCAGGTAATTCTATCCAGTTCCACAGCTTTACTTACATGTTACTTCAGTGATGGTATCTCCATAATTCCTACCACCAGCCCAGACTCTCTGCTTAACTCCAGATGTTATCTCCTACTTCCTCTTAATACCACCATGTAGATATCCAACAGGCATTTTAAATTTAACATAAGCCCAGGTACGCTCCAAATTTCCCACCTCAAACCTGTTTCTCTTGCAGTCTTTTGCATCACATTAGAAATGGACTTCCTTTGTTCAGATACTCAAACATCCAGTCCATTAAGATATCTTCCAAAATCTACCCAAAACCTAGGATAAATCTCTCATTACCTCCATTGCTGCTCCTTGGTCTGTCTAAACCACTGTCCTCTCTGCCTACAACAGCTTCCTAATCTAATTAGTTTTATTGTTTCCATTCTTATTTCTATTCATTATTCTCTACACACAGCCAGAGTTATTCCTTTCAAACATAAGTATGATAACATTAGTCCTGTGCTTAAAATGATCCATCTCACTTAGCACGAAGTCAAAAACCTTTACCATACTGGTTGTGGCTTGATATTGCTTCCTGCTCTCAAACATCCTTGATATTGTCTTGTACTATTCTCCTTGTCCCCCATGAATTTTACCCCAGTGAATCAGGACCCCAACCTGTTTTTTCATATCCACCACACCAAGTACAGTGGGTCACCTCTGGTTGAAAGGCCTGCCCTTCAGACAATGATTGTGGCTTTTGTCCTCATCCTTTCTTCCACTTTGTGCTCACCTGTGATATCTTCTCTGATAATTCTATTTAAAATAGGCACATGAATATTCCCCACAGCCTTAGAGTCAGCACTTCCTCCTCCCCTCAATTTACTTGATTTTTCTTCATAACACTGATCCTCCATTGTCAAGTTATCTATTTTCCTGTTTGATAGCGTTTGGCACATAGTGAGTGAGCCCTTAACAAATAGTTTATAAATCAATCCAACCAGAGTATTTCTAAGCTCTTTCTGTATAGACCTTGTTGAGCCACCTCTGATAAGGACACGATAAAAACTGTTAATACTTAATATTATAGAAAGAGACAATGATGAAGAGGAGAATGAAGTAAAATACAGAGAAAGGGCTATTGAGGAGGTAAAGTTGGCTGTTTTTCCAGGAAAGCTCTTACATATAGGACTGAATCATTGTTGGGGAAAGAAGATAACTGGCACAGTGAGATTGAGCTAAGCTCTCAGCTAAGAGTCACTGTAAAATCTGAAGACAAAGTCAGACCCTATAATTTCTTGGATTCTGCTTTTGAATTTGATATTTGTTTTGTTTTCTGAAAACTCTCATTTACTCACTTTGTTGGACTGAATAATGCTCCCTTCCTGAAAAGATGCTCACATCCTCATCTCCTAAACCAGTAGCTATATCACCTTATTGTCAGAGGGGTCTTGCAGAAGTCCTTCCTTACATGAGAGATAGGACAGTCAGAGTTAGAGAAAGGTTTGAAGATGCTACGCTTCTTATTTTGAAGATGCAGGAAGGGACCAAGAGCCAAGGAATAACAGCAGCTTCCAGAATATGGAAAACACAAGGACACAGATTCTCCCTTAGAACCTCTGAAGGGAGTGCAGCTATGCCAACATCCTGACTTTAGCCCAGTGAAAACCATTCAGGGCTTCTGACCTGCAGCAAAGTCAAATAACAAATCTAGGGCATTTCAGCCTCTACGTTTGGGCAATTTTTTACAGCAGTGATAGGAAACTTACATATTTACAAACAATATAGATCACTCTGTTTACTCCTATCACTTTTCTCCCAGCTCATTTTAATTCCTATTTATTGCAGGAAGTCATTCCACTTACTCCTGTCATTATATAATTCATTCCCAAATTTATCCTGCTTTCTAAGGGAATGGCTTATTTTTAATCATTCCACCTTTACTTCATGTACTTATCTTCCTCTATTGTCTATCCAACTCCCCAAGACACCTCTCTATATTCTCTGGAGAGGTAAATGCTTTGGAGAACAACTTGATTCTTTAGTGAATTCTTTAACTTTTAATTTTTGTATTGTTAAAAAGCAGATGAGTGTCTGAATGATGTCAGTTAGAAAGGTCATAAATCTTTACAAATCATAATTTGAAACCCTTAGTCTGCATTTGAAGTTAATACATAAATAACTACTAATTGAAAATTTCTAAAATTATTTGCCATCTCTATACTTCACATGCATTTAGAGACTATTTCTAATATTTTTGCAAACATTTAGTAATTTAGAGACATGATATCCAAAAGTAACATTTTAAAGAAT
The DNA here is from genome assembly GCA_963575145.1 of Galago senegalensis. NCBI lineage: Eukaryota > Metazoa > Chordata > Mammalia > Primates > Galagidae > Galago > Galago senegalensis. The sequence goes on from CAUYTI010059094.1 coordinate 9,670, forward strand.
GTAATCCATTTGTATTTTCTTATTTGTGGGTTAAAGCAACTTTTTTGTTAATGCTACATTTTAGTATAAAGTTTGCAAGATTTACAAGGAACGTAGGAATATATTTATTATATGTAAGTGTTAAAAGCTCTTAACTTCTATACAATACATATACATGTGCAATTTGAAGTAGAAAATAGCTCTGCCCTTTAAGATGTTGACTCACAACATGACATTTCTCCGTAATAAAACAGTTTACCTTTCAGATTTTGAATAGCAAATACACACTACTAAAGTTTAAAAACTCTGAGAATGTTTTACGTGGGGATCTAGTTATTGTTTCCTTCATACAATCATTTTCTAACCAATACATTCCTACTATTGCTGATATTCTTTGGAAACATAAGATTCAGAAAGGAATTACCTCAATCATTATTTCTAATTACTTTTGCAATAATACTGTCCTCATGGTTTTTACTTTGGCATTTACTTTGGCATACTTCAGTACACTTACTAACATGTTTATCAACCAGCATATGAAGTATTTTTAATAATAGATTCCATTAAACTGCTCAGTAGAGTTCTCACTTAGAGAAAACCATTTTTGATCTACAGATAAATTTAAGTATTCATCGTATCTAGTTCCAGTGTTTAAGTTGCTTCATTTATATCCTAGAAACAATAAAAAAGAAAGTTAAATCATGTAATAAAGTATCAGCCAAATGTGGGAGACGTAAGCTTTCACCGTTCAGGGAAGGTTATTGCAATAACTCAAGCAGTAAAATTGTCCTTTCACTTAGTAAACATCATTTAATATTGCTTTCTTTTCCATGGCTCACTAGTAAGTCAAGCAATTTTGTTTAAATGAAGACTAAACTTTTTTAAGCCCCATCTGACATATACTGGAGAGGTTTTTGCCTGTAGGATTAGCGGAGACTCTATATTAATCCCATACCTCCATCCTAGTGTTCCAAATAAAATATTCATCTTTCAAGTTACAACAGAATGATTAGGAGAGGCCAGGACCATTTGCTGGGTATTCATTTACTTTGAGTTTAATTCTGCATCGTAGCACTATGTGAAAATATCCCCATAGAAGATTACAGGTAATTCTTTTCCATGTAACCCACTCATTCTGTAGAGAATGACAGTAACACTTTATCCAGATTGTATTTTGTCACACACCATCAGTTGCTGTACTTTGTTTATAAATTCTGTGACATACAGCAGAGGACATTTACACAGACTAATGAAGGGTTAGGCATTTTAAGAAACCAAAGCTGAAGCAACACTATTTAGCACTTAAATGACATTTTTAAATGACTTTTCATGAATGCTAATTATTGGCAATACTATTATTCTGGCAATGTCAATTGCCATAAAGAGGGTAAATAAAATTAGGATCCCTATTCTGAAAATAAGAAAAATGAGGTAGAAAGACTAAGTTGTTTTCATTTTTCTATCTCTCACTCTACCTAAATATAATGTATTTAAAAGTTAGTTTCTCTTTAAATACACACACAAACAACCAAACCAAACCGAACCCTTCTGAACTCAGATTGTGTCTGTTTGAAATGTCATCTCTGGGAGGCTGGTTCGTTACTCCTCCATAAAAGTCATTCTTTTTGCCTTACCTCTTATCTGTTCCAGCCAATTATTCCTTTTTGATGTAGTACCCTACAGCTTAAGAAAACGACAATGGTACAATAGCCTTGTTCGCGAGATTATCCACTTAAGGGCCACTAGAGTTGAGGTGAGTTAGCCAAATCCCAGAATCTGCATTCAAACCCAGGTGCATACCAATAGCTACATTGTCCTCTGTCACAAACCTGCTTGGCAGCAAAGTATTTTTCACTGTTTATATTCTCTTTAATTTTCTCTCTTGCTCCTTTAGAAGTTAATAACCCACTATATAATTGTCTACTTCTGTGATGAAAGATAATCAAGAACATACTCACCTGTGAGTAGGTGGGAGCCAAGCAAAGAAGTAGGATAGATCCTTTTGGATTGAAGACTATGGACAACCATGTGCCAGAGTAAGAATAGAGAGGCAGTCCCCAAGATGGGAGCACTTGCTACTAAGTCCAAAGAAAGTTCTCAAAGGGAACCTTGGAGGGCATTAATTTTTATGAGGAAAGTCAATATTATTTGTGTGGTGGATGAATATGTAGCACTTTTTTTTTTTAACAAGGAGGTAAAGTTTTCTTCTATAGTTTTACATGGCTTTATGACTAGTCAACGGAAAGTGGTAATGATATTAATGAATTAAAAAATACTATAGATATAGGTGTACAAATGGATACAACTTTAATTGCTAAAATCTTTCAAGAAGGAAGATCAGCTTATAATGACTATTAGGTCAATTTAACAACATGAGTGCAGCCAAAATATGAAAACTTAATGCTGATTATGTTCTGTACAAGTTGATAACTAATGCTTTCTAGTCCCTTCATGGAGCCTAATTGAAAAATGATTATCTTACTTTCAAGGTTAATAATCAACTGCAGAAAAAAAAATGAGGTACTTTTGTTTCATCCATAAAGAACCATCATTTTAAGTCACAGATTTAGCTAAATGATGAAAATGATCAAGTTCAAGGTGCCGAAGAGACTTTAAAAATTCATAGAAACTACAGAATATTTATTTCTTCCTTGCTTTCCCATTAATCATGTTTGAAAGTCTGTTCTACTACAGAATATTGAACAGAAATACAGATTTTATTAGAAACAGTTTCATTTCTTTATTATTTCCTATTAAACAACCCTAGCATGACAAGTTGGAGTGTTTTGTTGTGTGTTGATGAAGAATGCAATAAAATATTCTCTATATCGAATCTGGTTTTTTTGTTGACATATTCTTACACATAACAAAGGAAAAAAAGATTTATAATTATGTGTTTTATTTATTTTCAAGAACTGAACAAGGGGTTAACACATTTTGTCCTAGGATTGACTTTCATATGACACTTTGGTTTGTACTAGTCAGAATAATGCTATTCCATGCTGGAATATAATAAAGAAAATTCCAAATATTAATATAATTCTCAGCATTGCAAAGTTTTAGCACAACTTGTTTAAACTCAACATGGGCCAAGACAGCCTCCCTTTCTGGTGGGTACAACTGGAACATGACTATTAAGATCACTTCAGCAAGAGAAGAGATGAGAGTTCACTCAGTGCCTTGGTCGAACTATTCATCTGACCCAGTTTATTTGTAACTACAAAGCTGCAAAGTACAGAGAAACCCATGACACCTTCGGAGCTCTACATTGAGTTCTGCCACACATTAGATGTAATTATTTCCAAGACATTAAACCCTAACCAAACAAAAAGTTGGTTTAATTAAATCTGGATAGCTTTTATTCCAGGTGAGCCAAATTTTAACCAGTAGCAAAAAACCAAAAGTATAGTTGCTAAATGTACAAAAGCCTGGGAAATGGCAGCTATTTCAAGATGGAGGGTTTATTTTGAACCAAAGTAGAAAATATCCTCTGGAAACAGGTGCACTCTCTCCCTTAATTTTGCAATTAAACCCATTAGTGAATTATTTTGCTTTTCTTTAATACAGAACTGATCTCCTGTAAGCTTAGCTGTAAAGATGGAGAAGAAGGTCAACAAACTTGGATAAAATTTTACAACTTGGTGATATTTTTACCTGGTGGTTGCTAAAAGCACTCTTTATTCACCCTGGACCACTATTGCTCAATGGCTATAATGAAGAGACAACTATCCCCTGAGTGGAGGCCACAGGATTTTCATTCAAGATGGCTATTTTGAATCTGCATCAAGGTATTTAGTTAAAGCCAATATAAAGGGAAGAATGGATGAGGGTTAGGTGGAAAAGAAGATAAAAGACTAAGATAGAGAGACGATGATGTGGAATAACCGATCTGGATCAGGATGAATTAACAACCAACTTTCAAAGTTTGACATAAGTAACAGAAAAAAAAATGGTTCTCTAACCCTGTGCTAATGTACGTGCATAGGTGCTCTGCGTGCTTGTGTTTGCAACTAGCCTCAGAACAAGTATTCATGGGCATCCAAGTGGAGACTGTTCTATTGAAAAAATGAACACAACACATTTTATTTCATTGACTAAACGTCCAGATTAATGACATCAGCACTAATTACATTGTTTAATAGTAGCTGTCCTGCTACCCCTCTCATCTCTTCTGTATATAAAAACTACTAATACCCCAAAGAATTGGCTGAGAGATAAATTTCATTATGCTAGTCAAGGATTAACCACTTGTCACATTTTTATTAGACAGAAATATTTTGGATTGTAATTATCTGTGATGTCTCACGCACCAGTAGGAAAGTGCAAGATTCTCAAGGGAAGAGTTCTGCCGTATTTGGCTGCTGCTGGATGAAGTTCAAAACATTTTATTCTGCAGGGTTGATGGAAGACATGGTATCATATGGGCTAGGTGGAAAAGGAAATTATATGAGATTGTTCTCAGCATCCCAGATTAACAATAAAATCTTAACATATACTTGATTCTGAATGCTTCCTTTTACCCTTTCATGTACTCTTGGCAACCTGTACTCCTCCATCTGTGTCCTAGAATCCTATGGCATTTTTAGAAAGGATCTCAAATGCTTTCCTTCTGCTTTCAAATATGGATAGGGTAGGGGGGCAAAGGCGGCTGGAAATGGCTAAGGCCTCACATGAAGCCTTGTTGCAAATCACTATTTTCAATCTACATGCTACTATCACTCGAGTTTGTAACCCTTCTATTGACTTTATTGCTCCAGTCTGCTGCACTCTATCATCTATTTTTTTCTCTCTCTCCACAAACACTCATTCACGCACTCACTCACACACACACACAGTGCCAAAAATACATTTTTAAGAAAGGAAAAATCTGTGTTAAAATTGTAATACTCAATATATTGTACTACTAATAAAAGATGAGTACAACTCATGCTGAGCACCTCTTATGAGTGGAAAGGTCAAACGTGACTTGAGTATTAAAAATTTAATACATCTTTTTCTTTTCTTACAACGTGCATATATTTTTTTGCACCCTGTGTGTGTGTTTTGTCCATTCATATATCCATGCAGTGAAGAAATGTCTATTGAACACTGAAGGGTGAACAAACTGAGTAGAATTCTAGAGAATATTCTCTCAATTAATTCAACAAGTTCTGAAATTTAATCTCTAACTTTCAAAGTCTGGAGAATCACTTTGATTCATACCAGGGGAGTTAAAGCACTAACAACACACCTGATAACAGAAAGCTCATTTATAAATTAACACCGAAAAACTGCGCTCCCCTGGACTGAATATCAGTGGTGTCATTCACAAATGGATAAGCAGCCTATACAGGCAGGTAGGCAGAACTCTTTGGGAAAATGTACCACACACAGATTGATTTCTGCTAAAATATGTGTATAGTCAGAACTGGAGGAGCCACACAAGCCAAGTTTGATGGCATCAGGTAACCAAGACACAGTGCCCTGTTGGGTTGGTGTTGTTTATGGAACACCAGGCTGTCATTTAGCCTAGTGTTATCCTTCTCCCTATCAGGGCACCATCCTCTCAGTAACCAGGAAGTTTAAGTTCAATGGTCAAGATTTTCTCTCTATAGTGCTTGGAAGTGCCTGGCCAACACTTAACTGTTTCACCCTCCTCGTTTATGTCTCTTCGACACATTCTTTCTCTATAGAAGTGGTTCTCAACTGGGGAGGTTTTTGCTCCTTACCAGGGACTTTTGGTAATGTCTGGAAATAATATATTTGGCTGTCTAACTCAGGAAATGCAATAGGCGCCTAGCAGATAGGAGCCAGGATGTCACCCAATTTCCTACAATCTGCAGGGCGGCCCCCACAAAGAAGAATTAACCACTCACAATATCTATGGTGGCATAGCTAAGGAACCATGTTCCATAGATGTTGTTATGGTCAATCTGCTTATAGTATAGTTTTGCGTGCGTGAGAATGATTCTGAATCCTAAAAGTGACTCTATATATTGCGTTATCACCCAATAGGTGTAGATATCAGTTTCTATATCAATAAGGCAATGCTGTTTCCCCCTTTCCAAGGACTAGGACACAATTTACCATAATCACAAGTACTGGTGTCAAATACTATTAGATTCAAATGCCTATCATACAAGGCCATTCCCTTGCCATCCCACCAAGGACTTTCATCGTGTAATAGCCAAATGTACTGAACATTTGCTTCCTACAAGGCATTGTTCTGAGCATTTTAATTCACTTAATTGTCATAATATTTCTGAGAGGTCAGTACTATTTTATCCTCATTTTAAAAATGATGAAGGAGAGTCACACAGAGTGTACTAGAAGTTAGAAGGTGGTACAGCTGTGATGTAAATCCCCTGCATAGTGTGCTATTTTACGTGGATATTCTTGGTTTCTGTGGGTTTAATATGCTACAAACCATAAAAAGAGTAAAGCAAAACCTCTTCTAATCATGTTCAAGACCCTTTGTAATCTTCATCTTCTCGTTTTCTCTGGACTTACTACCCAGCTCCCCGAAACATAGAAACTTCACCACTAGTCTTTTCATGCTCCCTACCAGCATCGAGAGTTTGCTCAAAAGCTCTTCCCTACCATGCTGTCCAGCCAGCTCCCACCACCCATTCAACCCCACTTGGTTTCTGAAGCTGAATTAAAGGTTTCCTTCCCCCTGAAGGTTTTTGTATGTGGCTGCTGTAGTTCATAGTATTCTCCACTAGCTGTGCTTACTATATTGGAAAAAAAAATTTATACTTTAAAAATCTATTTTGTGAAAGACACAATAAATAGTAATAGAAAGATAAATTGATATGAAATAGATTAAAATAAAATATACATTTGAAGATGGATCCACACTATATGTGACCTTGAACTGAGCTTAAGTTTTCAATTTGTGAGATGTAGATATTATCCCCCTACACAGGTATTATGTATGTCCTATTCACTTAGAGCTAAGAGATTTTACAGATATTGTGTCTATACACACACACATAGAAACATATATGATACACACATTAGTTACATTTTATATATATTTATGTATATCTATATCCATTTGTATATATAGACATCTATAATCATCTATTTAATATGTATTATATCTTATAATTTTTAGCTTGTAATAATATACATATATGTTTTATAATCAAGAGAAAAACTGTTTCAACTCTGGCTCTGCTGATCATAAGCTACATGATCTTAGACTACTTACTTAACTTCCTGAGCCTCCTTTCTTCCCTCCTTAATAACAAGGAGAACACTCATGGACTAATATACCATGTGCTTGATATAGCTCTAAGCTTCTCGGGAATATAGGTAAGGATGAATCAACACTATAATTTTAATTACCTAGGTGCTATTAATTAGGTGCTATTTACTACCCGATTTCCTAGAGGAAGCTATGTTCCCAGTCTAAAGATTCTAGAGGCTTCACATCTATTGTAGGGTCAAAAATGAGAGTCTCTAACTAGCAAGTAGTGATTCAGTTTGGCAACACAGGGCAATTTAAGAAAAACTTTAGTCCTCCAAGCACTTCCATGATATTGTATTGCCTTTATTTCCTTCTTACTCCTGATTTTTTTTCTTTTTCTTTCTTATTCTTCTCCCAATCATAAGACATCTAGGGCATAACTTTATAAGAGAAGGGGCAAGTAAAGTTCTCAAAACTGAATTCATATTGCTCAATTAAATCTTTGAACTTTCAGTTCATATTGGTCTATATCTTCACCAAGTCAAACAATCTAGTCATTACTGTTCAGCAAAGGTGAACTAACTCAGATTGGTCTAATAATTAGTCACTTCTCCAAGTCTTGAGGCTGGCTAAAAACCATCACTGTGATAAAGAGTAGTTATTTTATACTAATTAGCCACACATATTCTGTTTGGTCATCTGTAAAATGAGAAGAGTGATATATGCCTTACTTAAATTTGAACTTGTGATAAGAATAAATCTCCAGAGAACAGGACCCATGTCTTAATCATTCCATATTTTTACCACCAGACACTCACCAGGCGCATAGTAGCTCTCCATGTTAGTTAAATCAAATTAAAATAAGTTCTAATATATGAAAGTTTATAAATTTTTTATCTCTTTAAATTTAATGGGTTATTGAGTACACTGATGACACTTTGAATTAACAACCACATTTTTATAACCAATGAATTTGGAAGATAAGTTTTTATAAAGATAATCATATTCATAAAGAGAATAACATCTGGCCTATGGGATAACTGAAATTAAATTTTTATGTTTGAATCACAGAACCAGGTATCTTTTTTTCAAACCAATGTTAGGCCAACATATTCGCTTAAATATGATTCCTTAATGAACTCTGAGGCACAGAAATGATGTTTGGACCGAGCAAAGCAGCCAGTGTTGACCTCTGATCACAGAGGTGCCTCTCAGGGTTGAAAGCATCTTATTTCTTTCAAACTATAATTAATTTTCTGTAGTGCTTCAAATACTATATTCAACTCCTCACTTTTAATTAAGATTCCTTTTCTCACTCCAGGTTTAAATTATGTTCGGAAACCAGTTTTTTGTCAATTGCTTTTTCATGTGAGAAATATAATTATGAACTAAATTTTGTTAGTGTCACATTCATACTTTTTAATAATAAAGTTGTGAATAAAAAATGAACAAAGAGTCTTACACACATTGAAAATGTCTCATTCTATAAGTAGAGTAGAACAATTCCAGAGTACACTGATAATGCATGAGTATCCTGTCTTTCTAAAGAGCAATCCTATTTCTTGGTAGCTTATAAACAGCATAATACTATATGCATCACTCTATAGGAGCTGGAGTCTAAGTAGAAAAGTAACAACCTTAATAAATACACTGTAAACATTTTTGCTAATATCTGATGTCAAATATTTATATTGTTAGCATTTGACTATAGATTAATTAAAGTAAGGAATTTAAAATTCAGTCTTTTAATGAATAATACAGATACTGATACTGTAAAAAGAAATATATTTAAAAAGGAAACATTTTATTTTGCAGTTAAAGGCCTTGGAGATGTGGTATTTTCAGAGAGTGCCAGTGTTCATTCCTTAGCTCTTGAGGTATCAAGGGACAGTTGTGGCTATTACAGCAACAGAGGCAATTTCTCGATTTTGACTTTGCGAAATCTAGATCTTAGCTGCAGGGCTCAGAAGCAGCAGTTACACTGTGCAGAACAGTTCTGTAGATGTTGGGTGCTATTCCTGAGGATCCAGCTTGCAACCTTCCTGCTCTAGTTCTTCTAGCAACTTTCTAATTAACCATTTCTCTAAAAACCTTGCTTCTTAAAAATACCTTGCATGCTTTTATTTCCTGCACTGAACTCTGGATGACACATTATTTATACTGTTTTATTTTGTGAAATAGAAAGATTAAAAACATTTTGACATGGAAAGCAATAAAAAGAGAATAAAAGCCTGGCAGAAGTTAAGCCTGGCTGCACACTCAGTGGCTCCTTAATGGTTTAAGTTGCTCAGTGGAGACCAGATAATACTATGCATGATAACCTCAGTCCCATCAGCCAGAACTGGGGCATTTACCCAGAATCCAGGGCGGGAGCTGAAAGGGCAAATGTGTCCATCTCAATTCCATGTGTACCTGGCAAAGGGATTAAACATATTGTGTCAATTAACATCACCAAGGAACTGGGCCCAAAGACAACTAGTTGGAGTCATGGAGATCTGAGAAGCTGCCGTTACACTGAGGTGACAGCTGAGTCAGTGCAGAGCCAGCTCTGACTGGTGGGAGAGGAGCACTTTCCTTCAGCACAAGTAGGGCTACATTTCCTATTATAAGAACAGGAACACTGAAGTGACAGCCTGTTGTCTCTAGCATCCCGTGTTGAATAATGTCAGCCACCAACCTTGGTCTTTTTGGAGCCTTTGGGGGAATGAACTCAGTGGGACTCCTAGATAGTCCTGTGGAATTTAACCATTTTCGTGATTTATTTTCTGCTTTTGTGGAAACATTAGATAGTAAATGTAGATACACAGCCAAACAGCTTCTAGTTCTAGAACATCCCCCAAGTTTTTTAGTCCTGCCAGAGAAATCTGAGCAATACAGACTCAGGAGGTAATATGATGAATGGGTCTTGGCATCAGAGATACCCACATTTGAATTCCTTCCTTCTCTTCACCAGCTTTGTGGTTTGGTAAATGGTTCACATGACCTCTCCAAACCTAAGTTTGCTGATTTGAAAAAGGACAACAACAACAACACAGTTCTCAGAGGACTGAAAAAAGCAATGATATAATAATACTTGGAGATGAATGTTTGGAAAAGAAACGCTTTTACAAAACGCCAAATGTAGAATTGGGAACTCTTACAAATGCCCATACATAGTATTTCATACAGTTGGCGCTTCAGATTTAGATTAGAATTCAAGGTATAAAATGCAAATAGAAAGCCCAGTAGCGCTGAGATCGAAAAGCATTTACTAGCAGAGTTCAGAAAGCAAAAATGCCTTACAATAACATAGATCTCCTTACATGTTTAATCTCTCTTCCTATGTCAAGGTAACAGTTTTAATTATTGGAATAACATATTTATCAATTAACTATCAATTAACATTTCTCTTGTGCTCCCCTTTAATATTTTATATTCTAATATTTCTGGCAATGATGTGCTAGAAAAAAACAACTGAAACTTGATTAGTTAATGGCCAAGTAAGAGACTCATGTCAAGATGAAAATAATTGACTTGAAGCTAGCCAATCAGTAAGTCTTCACTTGAAAATTTCCCTGATAATTATCCATATATTTACTCATGGTAATTTATGTTCATATCTTCTTGGCAAAAAAATATATTTTCTGTTGTTGGAAACATTAATATAGTCTAATCTAGTTTACATTAATTAGATGTCTGTTGCTGGTAGACTTCCTTGCTGTCCTCTTTTTCAGAGCACTGCTGAACCTCTCTAAAAGCACCCTCAGGCTTCTTTGTACTTACCAGAGCTTCGACCAGAGAGTTCCTGTCAGGTGGATTGTATACTGGGAGCCAGACTCCCCTGCACAGAATCCCTGTTCCTCCACTGACTTTCTGCATGAAATGAAGCCACTTATTTTAACCTCAGAGCCCCAGTTTCTCCATATGTCTTCAAAGGTGGAGAATAACACTCACTTTATAGAAACACTATGGGAATTCAATGAGATAATGTTTGAAAAACATTTCTCACTTACAAAGTACCCAGTAAATGATGACTGTTATTTGAAAGAACTGTTTTAGTGGCTCAGCGCCCATAACTCAGTGGTTAGGGTGCCAGCCACATGCACTGGGGCTGGTGGGTTTGAACTCTGCCCGGGCCTGCTAAACAACAATGACAATAACAACAAAATAACCAGGTGTTGTGGCAGGTGCCTGTAGTCCCAGCTACTTGGAAAGCTGAGGCAAGAGAATCTCGTAAGCCCAAGAGTTTGAGGTTGCTGTGAGTTGTGATGCTACAGCACTCTACAGTCCCTTACTGATCAGCATAGTTTTTCATCAGTGTCAACTAATTAAAAAGGTGGTAAGAGGAATCAGAATTCCTACCAAAAATAGAAGAGGACAAATACACATAGGTTGGCATTGGCTCCTTACTTTGAGCTTGTCTTTAAAGCGCAAGTTAAGAAATTATCATTAATGCATACAAGTGAGTTGGGTTGAGTAGCAAGTGAAACTCATGTTCATTTTAATGGCATTTGTACAAATATTTGCTCATTCTGTGTGCATAAAAAGCAACTTTCCTGTAAGCTGGACTTTAAGTAGAAAAGGTAAGAGCTTGGAACAGAGACTGGGAAACTAACTGAAAATTGATTCAGTTCCAAACTTCTGAATTGCCTAAGAAAGGTAGGATCCATGCGTATTTTTAATTGAATTGACTGTCGATCCTACATCAGTCTTACCTTTTAATTACCTTCTGTGAGAAGCCCTACTGACTTCCCTAAATTTTTCATCTGTTCTGTAAAGTCCTTGATTGTATTAAGCATTGATTTAGCCTCCCATTAGCTAGATCCATTTAGGCCTCCAGCTAAGGCTATTCACTTGCATAAGTGACATTTATTAAAGTTCAACATTAGAACACATTATATCTCATGTTAAATATCTTATCATAAAGATTACAATCACATTTCATAACAATACAGCTCACGGTTCAGAAGTCTTTATGTCACATCTCAACTCATGACATATTCCAAAGGAAGGGAGCCCTATTAAAAGCTTTGCATTACTCATCGGTTTATTTTCCTCCCCATTTACTAACCCTGGACCAGACTTCAGTTTCATGAATAGTGAAGGCAGATTTCAAGGAACATCAGTGTTATGATCGCATCCTTAACTTGACATTCATAGAAAAATCTGAAAGTACGTGCATGGCTGGTTTTATCCAGAACTGCACTTAATTTAAACTCTGCTCTTTCTTTTTTCCCTGATGTGCCTGCTGTATTTGATGTATCTTCAATTTCCATAAGCTGTTTACACCTGCTCAATATCAAGGGCATTCCACACTCAGAATAATTTAAGATTATTTGAATGATGATAAAATTTTTAAAAAACAAGACAGCAGAATCAGAAAACTACAGAATTTTAGAGCATAAAGAGCCTTTAGAGTTTATTTTAGTCTCTCTCCTCTCTCCCTCCCTCTAAGACCTTTGCTAAGGCCCTGTACTTAGTAGCAGAGCCTGGTCCAAAACCAATAGTTCCAAATTCTTGGATAAATGCTCTTTCCATAGTTTCATGTTGCCAAATAGCTAAAGTCATGGGTAATTGCTTTTTACCATGCTCTAGTAACGTGAAACTACAATGTGTAAATAACTTTGACTAGTGCACTTGACATTAGAATAGCAGTAAATTTAATTACTGTTTGTTCTTTTTTTTGGCCAGGTTTAAATCATAAAGTTATGGTGAAACCGTAAAGTCCCATGATAACACGAATCTCCCTTGCCATCTGCCGACTACTTCCCTTCCCCTACATTATCATCCAGCAGCTTCAGTTGGCACCACTAAACACTCTGGGAACTTGAGCAGGCCTGACCCTGACAGAGTCCTAATTCTTTCTACTGAAAAAATACAGCAGTGTACAATGAGATGTGTGAAACTTCTTACATCCCGCAAAGGTACAATTTTGAAGCCTACAGGGACTCAATTCGGAGCTTTCTAAAAGGTGGGCTATTTTCCCTGAATGTCCTGATTGGCTTTTCTGCAGGCTCACACAGGGCTTCAGGTGCCCCTTCCCTCTGATTTTTTGGGCAGCCAGTAAAGTCCAAAGGGTATAATCCACCTGCTTACTCCATCCATGGCCCACAAACCCATATTTCCTGTGGAGAGCCTCCCTCTTATGAACAGGAAAGAGAAGCACAAACCAAAAGGGAAAAACAAAGGAAAGATTGAGTTGCAACGACAGAAAAAGCCAATCAAGTCAGGGTAAAAGGAAATTCATGTGGTCGGGAAGGGCAGTGTAAGACTTTTTACTGTTGCTATTTATTGCTTTTCTCTGGTGCCAGATATCTTCCTTTATTCTAAAACTAGTGTCCCGTCATGTCAAATGGATAAGTCAGCACAATTACTTCTAAATGTTTCTTGACTTTCCATTTTAAGCAACATTGTGAAGCCATTTCTCTCCTATACAGTACTCTGCCAATCATCCCAATGAATATTACTCTCTGGCCATGAAAGATACATTCATTTTGTTCAATGAAAAGTAGAAAATGTCTACAGTACTTTCACAGAGTATATCACATGCAATCAGATTGTAACACATACAGTGAGAAGGAGAAAGTGGTCAACCTAATGTATCTTACTTTAAAGCAGTGGTTCTCAACCTTTCTAATGCTGCAATGAATTTTTGTTGTTAAAAAGGGGTCGCAAACCACAGGTTGAGAACTGCCGCTATAAAGTAATAATGCATGTTCAATAAATGTACCAGGGAATCATACATTTGAATGAATGAGTAGGATACTTTTAAGTATTTGCTACTGTTCAGAAGCTTTTGAGATTCTTCTCTTGGTCTAGCCTTCCAGGGATATTTATAAATTTCTTTGGAAGTTTAGTTTCATTTGTTTATAGACTTCCTTCTTTGTTGATTCACAATGCAAATAACATCATTTATTCTCTATAACCCTTATTTCAACATTGAGCATAAAATATAATTAGTCTATTTTTTAAAAAATCAAATTCATTTTCAAAGAACAAAAATTCTGGAATAATTGTGAAAGAATAAGATTTACACTCTAAAAGCCATTTCAAAAAAGAGCTTCTAAATTGATGATTCTTACTGAAGGCAATAAGGTTAGTACTGTTCAAACAGATGTATAATATACAGCTGTTGCAATATGTTGGTTTAAAATTATAGTCTGGTGTAAAATTCAGTTGCATCTGATACTTCTCCTCCTATGCCTGCATGTTTAGCTATGAACAAGGTCAAAATTGCTTAAAGTTAATCTGAGTATTTACTTATATTCTTGATCATTTCCAACTCAGACAATTTCTTTCTGTGGGGAAAAGATGAATTTTTGGAGGGATTTAATCCACTCTTCCTTCTTACCTCATATTTAGAAACGTGCCTTCCTAACTAAAATTACAAGTGATGAGATTGATTCAGTTACACTCACAACACATTGCCTTTGGAACAATATTCTATCTTCTCACAACTTTTCAAGTATGGATTTTTGCTTATGAATTAAAATGACTTCTTTTCCACACAAAATACTAGAAAACGGCCCTAAAACTTTTTGATAAATATGTGGTCAACCAGTCTCTCTAGGAGTTGTCTCTGATCCTAGTCCTGTGTGAGATCACACAATTAGTGCAACTGACCATTGACCCTTTGCATAGCTGAAAGCTTTCGTGTGTTGGTAATTGCTCTTCTTAACAAAACACAGTTTTTCATAACTTCCCTGCTTCTATCTGCTGCTCTGGGAATGGTAATTTAGTATAACTGTCAAAAAAATTAAAAATATATTAGAAACTTTACAGTTTTATCCTTGACAATGCTTAAAGTGGCAACTTTTGAAATTGGTCTTTAAGTCCTTTCCCGTGTTGTCTGGTAAAATAGGAAATGATGGCTCAGATTTATATCTGTGCTCACACATGTCTCAAAAACGAATTTGCATCTCTAATAAATATCAAAGCTAATAAGCCCAGGAACTTTAGAATAAATTGCAATGATTATTTTCCCATTATATTTAAAAAGCATGTCAGTTTAATTAAGGTTGATTTAAGAGTTAAATATATATGAGCATTATGCTCAGTAGACTGTTAAAACCAAAATAAACTCTATTTTTATTCTTTAAACATTTGCAAATTCACCTAGTATTTTTCAGTATTAATTCTACTAAATTCCCTCATATTTTTTAAAATCTACATTACCTAAGTGACAATTACCTAAGCATGCTGCCTTAATGTTGTACATTTAACACACTGTATGTCTCTAAACTCATGCTGCTGACTTAGTAATTCTGAGCTAGCCTTTTGGAAACTCTTGGCCTCAAATGAGCCTCTCACCTCAGCTTCCTAAAGCACTGGAATTCCCTGTGTAAGCCACCATGCCTGGACCACCCTCACTTACTTATTAGTTGACTACAGTTTTGCTTCAAAGAAGTTATCAAAGACCTATTCCTGATGACACTGCTAGATTAAACCAGAGGTGAGTGTATACATATCAAGGCATGCACATAGAAGCACAATGCTGTGCTCATCAGTGGAACATTTGCTTTTCATGGTGTTGGGTTCATGAAAACCAATGAGAATTTTTGGCCCCAGAGAATGTATAACAAATACGCTTCCATACTCACTGCCAATAGTTATGCTGAACATCAGTGTAAGTTTCTAAACAGTGGCAGGATTTTTCACACCCTCTGGTACATTTTCACTGTATACTTTCTGAATGTGTATGAACACGTCATTGAAAGAGATGCTGAATTAAGATGATGGATTGTCCAGGTCCCATTCATCAATATTAAAATGATTTTTAATAATATACATTAGAATCATCTGTATCTCAGATTTTTTTTTCTTTTTATGGTGAGTTAAAAGCATTTGTAGTAAATGGTGTTGTTGCAACTGGCTAGTAGGAATGATAGCTGGAAATTTAAAATGTCGTTTCCTTATAATATTCAGATTCATTGAGTTTCTAATCATCTCCTTTATAGGAGCTATTCAAGGATTTCTAATTAAATTTATGACCTTATACCAAAATCACATCTTGAAGTTCTTTGTATTGACTCATGTAAGTCTAGTTATTTTACCCTTATATTTATTTTTCCTTCAAAGTCTTTCTTTGGTACTCTAAGAGAGATATTTTATTTCAGATGATAATTAACTAATATAAAATTTACTCTTACTTATCTTCATATTTAATTAAGACTTTCTTATTTATGTTATAACCTTAGCAAGGACTAGAAGTATTCCTGAATGTCAGCCTCTTATCTATTTTCCTCAGCTTTTTAAACATAATCAAGTAGCTGGATTCTGTATTCAGTATTTCAGATATCCTTTCCTTCATGTCACAAAAGATAAATCCACACAGCTGCACTGACAACATCACAGCTTTGAAAACACGTCCACCCATTACCTTATAAATAGTTCAGTCCCTTACTTTAATCCATCTTCCTCTGTCCATCACTCTGATGTCAAATTTACAGGTTTAAGAATGCATTTTTCTAAACTTCCAGGTTTAAAGCAAGAGTCCAAAAGTCTATTCACACACTTACACACACTGAAAGTGGTATCACTTTGACAAGATGTCAGTCAGCAAACATCCATATTCAGGAATATTTAATAATGTCACCCCAGCATTTTCATTCTGATGAACCTTCAGTGCTCACACTGACAAAAGTCCAACTCTCCCAATATGTGCATAGAGTAAAAGGGTTTAATGGTGACCTGTCCCTCTTCACTCCTCTGTGTTTTTGGTATTTTGGTATAATCCTCTATGCTCTACACCTGTTACATAACTCTGGTTGTTCTAATATATTATATATATGTAGTTTTGCTCATTTATTTTACTTGTCTCAGTGTCACGACCCATCCGGCTCCTATGGCCCTGGTCTCGGTTAGCGCAGGAAGGAACCAGGTGAGAAGCGGATTAGAAGTACAAGCTTGTGGAAGGCGGGATAGCCCTTACTTTCCGGGTAGCCCCGAGCAACCTCCGCACCAGCCTTTTATTGACAGGGAATCATACAGGTGAGGGGAGTGATTAACAATGAGTACATGTCAGACAATTTTTTTCTTTTTTTTTTTTAAATATGAACCATTTAGAGTCAAGAACGTTGAGTATCTTAAAGTTTAAGCAGGATTAAAGCAGAAGAAATAACATACTATCGATAGACCAAAATTTCTGGAGAGAATGGAAAGTCTCTAGAGGTCATGGAATCCACCTTGAGGAAAATGAAGCTTGATATTTACCTAGATCAGGATCTAAGTTGAAAAGTTCTTCATTTGCCTTAAAGTTAATCGGGGTTTCTCAAATGAGCTGAAATAGGCACTATGAAGTTGATTTGTGAATTTTACCCTTTTACCAATTCCTTTCTTTGGAAAGACTAATCAGGAATGGTTTGTGGATTTCTACAGGACACATAGAAGAAATCTGTCTCAGCAAACATCATCACTTTCTAAGAGTTGCAAAAAACTTAGCTTTACTTTCCAATGAATGCTTTTCACTCCCTTGTGGCAAACCAGAGATGAAGTTGAGAGTTACTGTGTCGGTTCTATTCACAAATAAATAAATAAATAACCGTTTCGACCAAAAAATTGAATTTGCACTCTCCTGTCTCCTGGTATGGAGTTCTATCCCAATCATAATTCATTCTGAACACCAACAGTCTGGACTACAATCAGTATTTCTCAATACTGACTTGAGAAGCATAAGTTAGATTTTATAGCTTGAAAATCACAAGTCTCTTCCATCTACAACTTCATTGTAAACCATGCTCCTGCACTTATGTAAGTATTTGCATTTACAATGTCTATATGTAGCATCAGCTTTCTGTTCCAAAAGTCCACCATAAAAAAGCTTAATGTAATTTTTATTTTAAACAATATATATATATATATATGATATTTAACATAGAAATAAAGTAATATTGCCCACTGTACTCACATGGCACCGTGCGGAGGTAGAGGTTGTCACGAATGATTTGTTGGAGTTCGTGGTCGACAGAACCCTTCTGAAATCGTAAGTTGAGGTAGTGACGAAGGTCCTTATCAACAATTCCTCCTAAAATAATAACATTACTTAGTAAAGCATACTGGAAAATATGTGAAGTATGTAATTTGTGTCTGTAATATATGTACACGCAGGAACACATTTAAAAGATACAGCATTTCAAATTGCTCTTTCGATCTTCGGAAACATTTACTCCCATAATAATAAAACAAACCATGCTAACTGAAATGATAATTGTCCACCAGGTCTATGCTCGGTGTTTTACGTGTGTTCTTGAATTAATTTTTCATTTAAAATGAAGTCTATATTATAATAAAAGACATGTTACTCCTGAACTAATATTGAAATATCATAGTATATCTCATCGCATGGTTAAAAAGATAATTTATTCATTTATTCATTGCTTCCACTCTGACCTCTTCCAACTCCTGGCAACCACCTTGTAAATCTGACTACTTTAAGTACCTCATATAAATAGAATCTATGATTTTTGCCTGCTTGCAACTGGCTTATTTTACTTAGCATTATGCCTCCAAAGTTTGAAAAGACTTTTAAGTTATTTAAAGGTACTCTCGATTTCCATAAGCACAGTGATATGAAAAATGAAAAGAAAAATACTACACAAATATTAAGGATTTTACTCCTTTCATACAACAAATTGGAGTAATGACTCGGTTCTGAATACACATTCAGATATTTTTTAACTAGAGACATAGTTTGAAAAAAATTTAGGTGTTTATCTTTTGCCAATAGAAATAATTCGAGTCTGTTTGCCTTTATAATCTAATGAAATCTAAACTTGACTTTAGTTAAGAAAACCAATAATGTACACCAAAGATTAATTTGATATTAAAGATGAATAAATTAAATTATGAAGATTTATTTTAAAAATATTTCCTTTTTTTATACTGAAAAGAATGTATTGTCAATCAAAATACCTATAAAAATATGAATAAGAATTCCTGAAATTCTTTTCAGTCAAACTTATTAAGGTAACTTCACCAAGTACCATAATTAAATATAGAGAAAATGGGAAATCTGTAATGGTCACAAAAACATACTGTCTTTAAATCCTTTTGACTCAATTAGAATTTATAAATTCACTTGCACTCCCATGATCACCTGCAATATTATTTATGGGTGTGCACAAATACAGCACAAATACCTTTTACACAAACAGGAGTTAATAACCTTAGAAGTTTTATATTGCAAGGTTTTTGAAGTTTTCTCAATCCATCATTTCCGTTTCCTGCTAATCTGCAGGTGCAGCTTCAATAAGCTGCCATAGGAAAGAGCATTTTTAAAGAAAACATATTGTTTATTGGGGGCATATAACTATTACATCCCGAATGCTTGCACATATAATTTTCCAAATTCAAAATCATTTTCGCAGCCCAAGAAGCAGAGTAGTCAGAAATAAACTTTAAAACTGACATTACAATACCAACAATTACCTATTTACATCTTCAAATGCCCTGAGTTTCCACATGTCTTGGACATGCTGGTACCAGCCTGAAGTAGTTAATAATTTAGAAATCCTGAAATTATTGATTTCACCTTTTTTTTTTTTCTGGTCAGTAAAACATGCTTACCTGTGCTAATTCACCACAGCTACTGAGCAAGCATTAGGCCTGTGTCTCTTCTCAGCTCTCATTTCTGCCAAATTCTAAGGCTACATAGGTCCTTCGGCAACTGTACCCCTTTTCCTGCTTTTTTACTTTCAGTCTAGTATATGGAACGTGCCAAGTGATAAGATGCTTTCTGGCGGTCTGAGAAAATGCCAGCTACAGAAAAACAGATGTTGTGTGTCCATTAAGAGAGAATCACTCACATCATGTCACACGGATAAGTTCTTCTTGTAGTCCAGGATGATTCTTACCCCTGCTGAAAATGTATCATCAGCCTTAATCATTTCTTCTATTACAAAGGCTATTTCTGTAAATGAGTGGGCTAAGAAGGATTTGAAGCCTACAATTATGCTCCAAGTACCTAATTTACATACTCTACAGTCTGAAGGCCATATTGCATTGGCCTTCTCAAAAGTTTGTCTAACTAAGAAAACAACAAGAATTCTAATCTGTCTGTTCATTTCCATGACTGGCTGTTCTCTTTTTGAGAGACGCTTCTCCAACCAAAGCGTCTAAGAATTGATATAAAATTTCCTTCACCAATCAAAATGAGTTGTCCCAAATTAAAATAAAATTCTACAGACAAGTCCATTTATTTCGGAAGGATTTTTCTTGCCTCATCTCCCCCAAATACTTTATTATCCTTCATCATTTACCATAGCACCTTCCAAGTCAGGTAATGCTATTGATCAATATTCTTGGGTGGTAAACTCTTCCAGTTGCCTGCCCAATATTCTTCCTGCTATTCTGTTTTATTAAAAGAATGTTGATTTCGTGTAAAGCACACTCATGACCAACCCCGGGATATGGACTGCAGTGGTGGGAAACAGTCATTTAGCCCAGTTCTCCGCTTTCCAAGTTGCCCTTTACACTTCTGGCAGCTCTGTTCTGGCCACTGATATGTAACACAGACAGAGGAAAATCTTTATTCTTTCCAGTGGGCCTGATATTTGAGCTGCAGCAGCCACATCTCCCCATGAAATGTCAAGCACAAGTCAACAAGCTAAGGATGCTGGAGCAGAAGTTAGAAAAAGTCTGGGTCTCTGAAGAGTTTACTAAGCAGTTGAAAATAATAACGTTTCTTAAGATTTTTTGTTAAAGAAGAAAAAGTAAACACTCATTTTAGAAAACTATTATGGTTGAGTATCTTTTTAAAACTAACATGGTCGAGCAACTGTCAGGACCCCAATCAATATATATGTATATACGTATGTGTATGTCCATATGTGCATCTATAATGTTACTTACACATAGAGATTGTATGATATATACACATATACAAAGCAATACTTACCCTTATTTAGAAATTTCAATTACTCTCTGCATAGAGGAATTAAGCAATAGACATTAAGCGACAGTGAACTGACAAATACAGCCTGGGTCACAAGGTGGCCAGATCTCAGGTTTATATAATAGCATTTTAAAGCAAGCTAAGAAAAAGTAGAATTGCACATAGCGTTTAATAAATGTTATCTACTTTAACATAAATAAATAACCTGCTATCTTATTTGCAGTATTTATCATTTTTGGCTTTATTAATGTAGAGTTTCTGTTCTGTCATCTGCTAGTGAGTCCTAGATTGGGTAGTTTATAGGACACACATATCTACCTTTCTGTCAGGAGGAGCATGGATGCATGGAATGTCTTATTGCATGCTATAGCTATTAGCACTTCTCTCTTTAAAAA
The DNA here is from genome assembly GCA_963575145.1 of Galago senegalensis. NCBI lineage: Eukaryota > Metazoa > Chordata > Mammalia > Primates > Galagidae > Galago > Galago senegalensis. Next base: position 31,088 of record CAUYTI010059094.1, read on the forward strand.
AAATTCAGTGGCTCTTACTTAATATTATATCTTGATAACTATGGAATGATTTTATTTAATTATGTAAAAATTTTATTTCCTTATTTAAAAAACAAAACTGTGCTGAAAAGATTAAGTACTCTCTTGAATCACACTTTCAGTAAATGAAGGGCTAAGAAGGATTTGAAGCCTACAATTATGCTCCAAGTACCTAATTTACATACTCTACAGTCTGAAGACCAAACTTCTTAGAACAAAGCAGTCAAGTCCTTCCTTAGCATCACCCCAATGAAACTTTCAACATGAAACCAAAGTACAATTGAAGAAGATTCCTTGGGAGAGAACTGGGTTCAAACTCTTCCTATAGCAAATGAGCAAAGTGAAGTTCACACAAAGCATTTGGCTTTGGAACAAAGATGGGGTGGGGAAAAGGGAACACCAGGGAACAACATCCATGCATTTTTTGAGTAGAGAAGCTAAATGTGAACATACAAAACTGGTGTGAACCTAACTGCTTTGTCCTCTCCACCACTTGAATGCGAAGATTGAGGGAGTGAAGGGACATTCTGCTTAATCACATGGAAAGAGTCTCCTTGGCGTATTCCTTAAGAGAATTTGTTAGTCCCAGTCTCATAGCTAAAGCTAGACACTCTTTCTAAATTTAAGGGAGAGAGAAACATACCTGGGTCTGTGTTTGTGCCAAGAATATGTTGCTGGTAGCTGACTGGTAATCCTACCCCTCAGTCATGGGCAGGACCATTGGCTCAAATTTCCCCTCCCCTGAAAGAACCGATGGCTTACAAACTTCTCAGTGTCAGCCGAGGAGAGCAGCTCAGTGATGGTAGAGCAGAGGTAGGGAGTGGATGTCTACCAGATCTGGTTCATTCTGATGTCATGTATTCATCCGTGTTTCTGCCTAACTAAGTGCTTATTTTAATCACCTTTTAACTTTTCATTTTCTCTTTAAATCTGTTTTTCAATAACACTTCATAAGATGCTGAGACACACATTTGATTTGGTTTGTGCTTTATTTTTTGTATTCACCTTTGTGCTTTGTCTTGTACTATTTGCAGCAGCACCCAGAATTTTTTTTTTTCTTTGAGTGGCTATATCTCTGTCATCCTGTAAATGTGGGCTCTTGAACCAAGCTGCCCTGCTTCCACTCAGTCTATCAAAATCTCTTTTCCAGGAGTTAATAAAGGACTTGAGTGCCAGTGCATTCATCTTGAACACGGTACCCTGAAGAGACTAGCCATCATTTCTGCTTCCTAGACACATGGAATGGGACTATTCCTGGGTTATTCTTGTCCACTTCTACAACTTTCCCTCTGTTCCTCGCAACTAAAGAAACACTAAATTGCTTCCATTCTCCAGTTTAAAATCATCTGCTTGGTCTTTTCATGATCTTTGGGCCAGAAGTCTTCCCCCTCTTCTGAACGTCCACGTGCTGGTCATTTCTCTTATGTACTCTGCACATTATAACAATTCATGGGTCTTCTTTATATTCTCTATTACACTGTAAGCTCCCCAGGACAGAATGTTTTCCATATCTTATCTCCTTTTCTCACCTCTAAAGCAGCACCATTTAAATATATGAGACTGTGAAATATTTGCCAAATAAATAGACCATAATGCTATAGTGGAAAGGATGCTAGATTTGGAATCAGGACACTGGGTTTCAGTTATGTCACTACTTCTTCACTAAGTAGTGACGCATAGGTCATTTCTTTTTTTTTTTTTTTTTGAGACAGAGCCTCAAGCCATCCTCCTGAGTAGAGTGCCGTGGCATTACAGCTCACAGCAACCTCCAACTCCTGGGCTCAAGCGAGTCTCTTGCCTCCGCCTCCCAAGTAGCTGGGACCACAGGCGCCCGCCACAACGCCCGGCTATTTTTTTTTTTTTTTTTGGTTGCAGCCGTCCTTGTTGTTTGGCGGGTCCGG
>CAUYTI010059095.1:0-15325 GCA_963575145.1 Galago senegalensis
TTTGACACAATGACTATGCAAATGACATGAAATTTATGTGAACCAGCTTGATGAAAGTATGTCAAAATGTATATGAAAACACTACACTGTACCCCATGTTTGCATTAATGTATACAGCTATCATTTAATAAAAATAAAAAATAAAAAATAAATAAAAAAATAAAGTATATGGGAAGATGTATGTAAAAAAAAAATAATCTCATTAGAAAGTGGATAAAGGACAATGAATAGACAATTCTCAAAAGAAGACATACAAATGACCAAGAGGTGTATGAATAATGCTCAACATTTTGTCAGGTGACTGCAAATCAAAATCACAATGAGACATCATCTTATCCCAGTTAGGATTACTATCACTAAAATGACAAAAAATATAGATACTGGTGAGGATATTGAGAAAAGTAAAATCAGTGTATCAAAGGGATATCTGCCCTCACATGTTTAATGCAGCACTATTTAGAATATGAAAGATATAAAACCAACTAAAAGCCAATTGATTGTCACATGGGTAAAGAAAATGTGGTATATCTATGCAATGGCATCTATTCTGTCATAAAAAAAAAAAAGAATGAAAACATGTCATTTGCAGCAATGTGGATGGAATTGAAGGCCATTATTTTAAATAAAATAAACCAGCCACAGAATGACAAATATCACACATTCTCATATATGGAAACTTTTTTTAAAAGTTGATCTCATAAAAGTAGGGAGTAGAATGATAGACACCAGAGACTGGAAAGTGCAGGCAAATGAGAGGGGTAATGAAGAGAGGCAGGTTAATGGTTCAGACACTTAGATAAAAGTTAACTATAGTTAACACATTGTATTTATACTACATATTTTAAAGCAGTTAAAACAGAGAACTTGAATTGTTCCAGACAAATACTCAACATGAAAGCCATCTCAAATACCTGGACTTGATCATTACACATTCTATCCATGTTATAAAATATCACATGTTCCTTTGGATAAATACCTAATAGTGGGATTTCTGAATCAAATGGTAGATCTACCTTTAGTTCTTTGAGATATCTCCATACAAATTTAAGTCTTCTGGATATATTCCATAGAGGTTGTACTAGATTGCAGTCTCATCAACATGTGTAAAAGTGTTCCTTTTTCCACATATCCATGTCAGCATCTGTTATTTTAGAATATTGGAATAAAAGTCATTCTTACTGGAATTATATGATAACTCATTGTGAGTTTGATTTGCATTTCCCTGATAATTTGAGACATTGAGCATTTTTTCATGTGTTTATTGGCCATTAGTCTATATTCTTTTGAAAAGCTTCTGTTCATGTCTTTTACCCACATTCTTATGGGGTTGTTTGATTTTTTATTGCTGATTTTCTTGAGTCCTTTATAGATTCTGGTTATCAGGCCTTTATTAGATATACAGAATTCAATTATTTTCTCCTATTCTGTGGGTTGTCTATTAACTCTGTAATTGTTTTCTTGGCTATGCAGAAGTTTTTTAATCAGGTCCTATTTGTTAATGTTTGTTGTTGCTGTGGTTGCCTTTTGGGTCTTCCTCATAAATTCTTTGCCTACACTGATGTCTAGGACACTTTTTCCAACATTTTCTTCTAGAATTCTTATAGTTTCATGCCCTAGGTTTATGTCTGCTATCTATCGTGAATTTTTGTGAGTGGTGAGAGGTGTGGATTCTATTTCTGTCTTCTACATGTGACTATTCAATTTTCCTAGCACCATGTACTAAATATGGATTCTTTTCCCCAGTATATGTTATTTTCTTTGTCTAAAATCAGATGGCAATATGAGCATGGGTTTGCTGGGTTTTCTGTTCTGATCCATTAGTCTAAGTCTCTGTTTCTGTGCCAGTACAATGCTGTCATTTTATCAAAAAGATGTTCATGTGAATGTTCATTGCAGCACAACTCAAAATTGTAAAGTTGTGAAACCAACCCAAGGGCCCATCAGCACATGATTGGGTTAATAAAATGTGATATATGTATACTATACCATGGAGTACTACTCAGCTATAAACAAAAAAATAGTGAGCTAATACCTTTTGTAACAACCTGGATGAAAGTGAAGACCATTCTTCAAAGTAAAGTTTCGTAAGAATGGAAAAACAAACACCACATGTACTCTCTATTAAATTAGAACTAATAGGTCAACACCCATCTGCACATTTGGCAGTAAAACTCAATAGAAAACAAGCAGATGGGAGGGGAGAGAAAGGGAAAGACAAATTCACATCTACCAGGTGCAATGCACACTGTCTGGGTGAGGGGCACACTTGCAACTTTGACTCAAACTGCACAAAACCCATTCATGTAAACAAAACATTTGTACCACATAATAATCTGAAAAAAAAAAACTCCAAAAGACCAATAGCTAATGTAAAATCCATTAGAGATAAATACATTTCTGTATATAAATAATCTGAATTGCTTTATGTGGATTATAAGATTAAAATTAAATTATAGAATTGCAAAAACCCTAAAATATCATATGTGCCCTAAGAATATGTAAAACATTATGTATAAATTAAAAGATCAATTTTAAAAATCCCAGCTCTACAAGCCTGGGGTGAAAATAAATAAATTATGAAACCTGGACAAAATGTTTTACAATAACTCTTTGTAGCCATTGGCAGGAAATGAGGAAAGTCAAAATTTTAGCAGCTTCAATGTATAAAAATGGAATTGGTGATTTCCCAGAAACATACACCCTACACAGATTATAAGAGAATCTGAACAGATCAATAACAAGTAAGGAGATTGAGCAAGTAATAAAAACTTCTCAGCAAGAAAAGCATGGCCTGAAAAGGAAGCTTGATGGTTCCATTGGTCATTTCTGCCAAACATTTAAAGGATAATTAGTGCCAATCCTTCTCTAACACTTCCAAAATATTGAAGAGGAAGGACACTCCCAAACTCATTCTCTGAGATTAGCATTGCCCTACACAAAAGTCAGACAACGACAGTACAAAAAAGGAAAATTATCTTTCTTTCTTATTATTTTTTTTGCAGTTTTTGCTGGGGCTGGGTTTGAAGCCACCACCTCTGACATATGGGGCTAGCGCCCTACTCCTTTGAGCCAAAGGCACCACCCCAGAAAATTATATTTCTGAAGGACATAGATATAAAAATCTTCAACAAAATACTAGCAAATCAAATTCAACAGGACATTAAAAGAATCATACGTTATGTGTGATCTAGTAGGATTTATTCTCAGAATGCAAGGATAGTTCAATATATAAAAATCAATAAATGCAATACATGGCATTATTGGAATGAAAAACAAAAACCATGTGATTATCTCAATATCAGAAAAGACACTCAGCAAAATTCAACATCCTTTCATGGTAAAAACTTTCAACAAATTAGATATAGAAGGAATGTACTTTAACTTAATAAAGGCCATATATGCTAAGCCCAGAGATAACAGCATACCCAATAGTGAAAGGTTGAAAGCTTTTTCTGAAAGATGGGGAACAAAACAAGGACGCCCATTCTGGTCACTTCCATTCAATCTGGTATTGATAGTTCCAGGCAGACCAATTAAGGAAATACGAAGAGAAGGGAAGAAGGAAGAAGGTTGGTCCAAAATAGAAAGCCAGAAATAAAATTGTCTCTGCAGCACATGATCTTACATGTAGGAAACCCTAAATATTCCATTAGATCTAAACTTTTAAATGTAATAAACAAATTCAGTAAAGTTGCAGAATACAGAAGCCATATACAAAAATTAGCAGCGACAGCTTGGCACCTGTAGCACAGTGGTTACGGCACCAGCCACATGCAAAACAACAATGACAACTGCAACAAAAAAATAGCCAGGCATTGTGGCAGGCACATGTAGTCCCAACTACTTGGGAGGCCAAGGCAAGAGAATCACTTAAGCCCGAGAGTTTGAGGTTGCTGTGAACTGTGATGCCACAACACTCTAACAAGGGTGAAATAGTGAGACTCTGTCTCAGAAAAAAAAAAAAAATCAGTAGCATTGGCATGACACCTGTAGCTCAGAGGCTAGGGCTCCAGCCACATACACTGGGGTTGATGGGTTCAAACCCAGTCTGGGCCTGCCAAACAACAATGACAACAACAACAACAACAACAAAAATAGCTGAGCATTGTGGTGGGCTCCTGTAGTCCCAGCTACATGAGAGGCTGAGGCAAGAGAATCGCCTAAGTCCAAGAGTTTGAGGTCGCTGTGAGCTATGATGTGGCAGCACTCTACAGATGATGACATAGTAAGACTGTCTCAAAAAAACAAAAACAGAAAAACAAAAAATCTGTAGCATTTCTATATACTAACAGTGAACTATCCACAACAAATGAAAAAAGCAATCTGATTTATGATAGCAACAAAAAGAATAAAATATTTAGAAGTAAATTTAAACAAAGAGGTAAAAAAAATCCATAACTAAAAATTACAAAATAATTTCCTTTTTGTAGCTTTCTTTTGGTTGTTTTTCCCCCCTACTCAGAATGTTAGGGGCTATATATACTTTGTCTTTGTACAGATTGAGTCAAAGTTATACACGGAAGTGTGCTCTTGATCCAGATAGTGTGCACTGGGAAATAGGTGTGAATTTGCCCCCCTCCTCTCTCTTCTCCCAGCTTGATTTTCTTTTTTTCTTTCTTTCTTTCTTTTTTTTTTTTTTTTTAGACAGAGTCTCACTAAGTCACCCTCAGTAGAGTGCTAGGGCATCACAGCTCACAGCAACCTCAAACTCCTGGGCTTAAGCAGTTCTCCTGCCTCAGCCTCCCAAGTATCTGGGACTATAGGTGCCCACCACAACACCCAGCTATTTTTTGATTGTAGTTGTCATTGTTGTTTGGCAGGCCCCGGGCTGGGTTTGAACCTGCCAGCTCCATTGTACATGGCTGGCACCCTAGACACTGAGCTACAGGTGCCGAGCCCCAGCTTGATTCTCATAGAGATTTACTTCCATATATGCATTTAAGTGTTAATCTATTAGTTCCAATTTGGTATTGAGTACACATGTTTGTTTCTCCATTCTTGTTATGTTTCACCTAAAAGAATGGTTTCTAGCTCCATCCAGGTTGTCCAAAAAGATACTAGATGGGCATTTTTCTATGGGTGAGTGGTACTCTATAGTGTGCATAGACCGCATTTTATTAATTCATTCATGTATTGGTGGGCACTTGGGTTGTTTCCATGTCCATGTGATTGTGAATTGTGCTGCTGGAAACATTCCAGCACAGGTGTCCTTTTTATAAAGGGGCCTTTCCTCCTGTGTGTTTATCCAGCAATGGGACTGCTCCATCAAATGGTAGGTCTACTTTTATTTCTTTGAGGTATCTCCATACAGTTTTCCATTGAGGTTGCACTAGTTTGCAGGCCCATCAACAGTGTATAAGAGTTCCTTTCTCTCTACAACCACACCAGCATCTGTTGTTTTAAGACTTTTTTTTAACAAGCCATTCTCATTGGAGTTAGGTGATATCTCATTAGGGTTTTGATTTGCATTTCTTAATAATTAGAGATGTTAAACATTCTTTTGTAAGTTTGTTTGCCATTAGTGTATAGTCATTTGAAAAGTTTCTGTTCATGTCTTTGCCCACTTTTTAATGGGGGTTTTGGTTCTTTGCTGATTTGCTTGAGTTCTTTATAGATTCTAGTTATTGGTCCTTTATCAGATGTATAGCATGGAAACATTTTTTCCCATTCTGTAGGTTATCTATTTGCTCATTTTATTGTGTCCTTGGTTGCACAGAAACTTTTTAAACTTGATAAGTTTCCATTTATTTTTGTTCTTATTCTGATAGCTTGTGAAGTCTTCTTCATGAATCCTTTGCCCAGGCTAGTATCTATAAGAGTTTTTCCAACAGTTTCTTCTAGGATTCTCATAGTTTCCTACTTTAGGTTTAAATCTTTTTTGTGAGTCAATTTTTTTTGAGTGGTGAGAGGTGCAGATCCTGTTTCAGTCTTTTACATGCCATACAGTTTTCCCAGCACCATTTACAAAATAGGGATTCCTTTCCCCAGTGTAGATTTATATCTGTTTTGTCAAAAATCAGACAGCAACATGAGGAGGATTTCATGTCTGGTTCTGATCCATAGGTCTCTGTTTTTGTGCCAATACCATGATGTTTTGGTTACTGTAGCCTCGTAGTATAGCTTGAAGCCTGGCAAAGTGATGCCTCCCACTTTGTTCTTGTTAAATAAGGGTATTTTGGCTAGTTGGGGTATTTTCTGGTTCCATATGATGTGTAGAACTTCTTTGTCTAGATCTATAAAAATTCTCATGAAACAAATTAAAGAAGACACAAATAAATGGAGAGATATTTTATGTTCATGAATTGGGATAATTAATATCATTAAAATGTCAACACTACCCAAAGCAATCTTCAGAATCAATGCAATCCCTATCAGAATTCCAATGCCATTTTCCAGAAATAGAAGACGCCCCTCTAAAATTTGTATGGAACAGCAAAAGACCCCAAATAGCCAACAAAGCTGGAAGCATTACACTACCTGATTTCAAAATATATTACAAAGGCCTAATGATCAAAACAGGCATTTAGAGCAATAAACAGAATAAAGAGTACAAAAGCAAACCTATACATTTATAGTCAATCAACCTTCAACAAAGGTGCCAAAAACATACAGTGAGGAAAGGACAGTTTCTTCAGTAAATGGTGTTGAGAAGACTGAATCTCCACATGCAAAAAAATGAAATTGGACTCTCATCACACACTCTGCAAAAATCAACTCTAACTGAATTAAAAACTTAAACATATGACTAAAATTAAAACTACTAGAAGAAAACACAGGGAAGTGCTTTTTGTCATTGATCTGGGAAATGATGTGGGAGATATGACCCCAAAGCACAGGCAGCAAGCAAAAATAGACAAATGAGATTGCAGCAAACTAAAAATCTTATGCACATCCAAAGAAACAACCAAAAGAGTGAAGAGACAACTTCAAGAATGAGAGAAAATACGTGTAAACCATAATTTGATGAGATATTCAAAACATATAAGGAACTCAAACAATTCAATAGCAAGAAAATAAATAACCCCCCCTTTTTTTTTTTTTTTTTTTTTGAGACAGAGCCTCAAGCTGTCCCCCTGGGTAGAATGCCGTGGCATCACAACTCACAGCAACCTCCAACTCCTGGGCTCAAGCAAGTCTCCTGCCTTCGCCTCCCAAGTAGCTGGGACCACAGGCGCCCACCATAATGCCTGGCTATTTTTTTCAGTTGCAGCCATCATTGTTGTTTGGTGGCCCAGGCTGGATTTGAACCTGCCACTTTAGGTGTATGTGGCTGACGCCCTAGCCACTTGAGCCACAGTCACCAAGCCCCCCCCTTTTCTTTAATGGACAAAGGACCAGAATAGACATTTCCCAAAAGAAGACATACAAATGGCCAACAGATACGTGGAAAAAATCCTTGATGTCACTAACCACCAGGGAAACAAAAATTAAAACCACAAGGAGATATCACCCCACACTTGTTAAAATGACTATTACCAAAAAAGCAAAAGATAATAACGATGGAGGAAAGGATAATAATGTGGAGGAAAGGAAATCCCTTAACACTGTGGGTGGCAATGCAAATTATTACAGGCATTATGGAAAACAGTATGGAGGTCTCTGAAAAATATCAAAAATAGAATTATTCTATGATTGATCAATCCCAGTTATGTATATAATCAAAGACAGTGAATCAGTATGTTGAAGAAATAACTGCACATCCATGTCTACTGTAGCATTATTTTCAAGAGTAAAGTAGGAAATATCAAACCTAGGTTTCCACTGACAGATGAATGGATAAAGAAAATGTAATACACACACAGGGGAATATTATGAAGGCCTTGAAAAAAAGGAAATCCTGTCATTTGTGACAATTTGGATTAAGTTGAAGGACTTTATGCTGAGTGAAATAAGTCAGGTGCAAAAAGACAAAAATTACATGATCTCAATTGCCATATTCTGCCCTGTATAATGTTCTCCCATGTATAGGGTATGCCCACAGTTTTAGCCCAAACTTTCAGGGAAAAAAAACTTTCATTTCATTTTTTTTATTTCAATTTTTAATTTAAATTTTTATTTATACGTAGGTACTTGTATTTTGTATTATAAATGAATTTTAGCAATTTTTAACATATTATTGTGTAAGAAATTTTATGTAACAAATAATTACAAAACATAGGAACAGATACAAAGTAGAAGAAATTTTATGTATCAGTAACAAATACTACTACTCATGTAAAATGCACCTCCTTATTTTTCCCTCAAAAATTTTGGGGGAGGAAGTATACATTATACATAGCAAAAATACAGTATATGTGGAATCTAAAACAGTCAAATTCATAGGACCAGAGAATATGATGTTGATTGCCAGGAACTTGGATGTGGATGGGGAGAATGGAGACCTATCGGTCAAAAGGGGCAAAGTTTCGATTAGACAGGATGGCTAAATTCTGGAGTTATATTGTACAATCTAGTGATTATAATGAATAATAACATGTTGTACACTTGAAAATTGCTAAGACAGCAGATCTTAAATATTCATCACACAAAAAATCCCCTGTATGTTGATAGATATATTAGCTTCCCTGTGTATTCATTTCACAATGTGTACATGTATCAAAATTCTATGTTGTGCACTGTAATTATGTGCAGCTATTATGTGTCAGTTATACCTCAATAAAGAAAAAAATAAATCACAAACTGCCCTGGGCTATAATATTTTAGTAGAAATATTGACACTTCTGCTTGAAAATAAAGGGAATGGGAAACATCAGTAGGGAGGTTTCTGGTTCCAAAACGGCAATGTACAAGCAAGCTGGCCTCTTTCCTCTCCCACAAAAAATCAAAAACACATCCACAAAACTAAGATCATGGTCAGCAATAGCCCAGAAGTTAATATGAGAATGAACTAGTTTCTGGGGCTACAGAAGTGAAAAAAACTCTGAACAGTTGATAAGAGAATCAGACTTCCATCTTGTGATGTTGCTTTCCCTAACTTGCCCAGCACTAAATGTACAGAAAATTTTCCCGAATTCACAGTTTCTACACTGGAAAAAGTGAGATCAAAGTGGACAACAGGCTTCCCCATCATTATTAGTTCTTTAGCAGACCTGTCCCTGCCTTAAACCAGGAGAGGCATCCCAAGTGCTTGGGGGAAGAAACAACCCTGAAGATGGCAGAGACAAAAAGGGGAGGCAGGATTGCCACCCACAGCCCTAGAAACTCTGCTCTGGGAGGCACAAGATCAGGGTATTCACCAGCAAGGTGCTGTAGGAGGTACAGTTTACAGGCCCCTGGGAACAAATTCCACCCAGCTTTCCCACACTACCCTTTGGGACCACCTCCATTCAGGACAGGGGTGTGCCATTATGGTCTAGAGCCAAGGCAAATCTAGTCTTCTGGCGCCATCTAGTGCCATAAAAGAGGCAGCAAACTTGGGGGAAAAGGAAGTTGAATGGAAAACTACAAAGAATCTCTTAAGCAAACATATCCAATGAACACCAAACCAAGCCAGAAAGAGAAGACTGGGAATAAATAACTAATCCTTAAATTCAAAGATATAAATGTACATTTACAAGAAACAATTGCAGGAGCAGGAGGCAAGATGGTGGACTACAGCCAGCTTTCCACAGAGGCTCCATCCAGAAGGAGAGATAAAAGACAGAAGTCTAGTAAGTAAGCTGATGGTTTGGAGCTGAGCCAAGAGAAAATGTTGAAGCACACATCAACCCTACTGAGGCGAGCTGCAACCCCAAAGATACAAACAAAAGGCACTAAATCCATTGCCAAGCAGATGGGAGTCCCCTCCCCCACGAGAAGGGCTTGCAGTAAACTCCATACAAACAAGCAAGCAGAGTTCAAATGTCTTCCCATTTAATCCCATCTAGAGACCCCCTAAAAATTGGACCTCCTACCCCTAGTAGAGTGCCATGGAACTCTCCTGCCAGGCATAAAACTGTATAAAACTGCATATATTCTCTACCTGCAGCTCTGAACTCCCAGCACTCCCCTCCACTCTTACCCCAAAGTCTGGAAGCCTGTCCCCCATGGAGTCCAGATTCTTGGGCATATTTTTGAGAAGTGTGGACAGGGAAAGGGCTCTTACTCATCTGTGCTGATTCTGCGACAGGGGACTAAGGAGAGGATGGTCAGCTGAGAGGGAACCATACAGGAGCAGCGGCAGTGCCCCAAGGCACAGAGCAGCAGCAGCCTTGGGGAACAATAAGGCTCATGCCCCTGGGGCTATTCTGGACAGACACACCCTGTCTCTCCAGACAACCAGAGGAAGCCAGCCACCTTCTCTGGTGGCAGGCACTGGTGGACGGATCTGGGACGTGAGTAAAGGGAAGGCCTCAGGCAGTAATGGCCTGGGTAGAGCCCAGGGACTAGAATATGCACACGCAGAGCCAGCAGACTCCCAGGGCAGGGCTGAGCAAGAGGACTGCTTTACTGAGGCTAAGACACACATGGCCCTCAGGAGATCATAGCTGAGACAAAGGTGGGCAGGCAGAGGCTGGAACTGACAGCTCAATGTGAGCTCTAACTGCTTGCAGCTCCCCAGAACTGAGTTGTGGTCTCTGTCACCTCAAGTAGCATCTGATCTGCAGGGGAAATAGTCAGGACAGAAACAAATTCTGTGAAGGTGTGCTATTCTGTCAGCAACATCAATCAGGGGTGGGACTGGAACTGAGTGAACCACCCCAGCCTCCATTAAGCACCCGAGGTGGTCAGGCCTCACCTCCCCCTGCCGGATAGTGGCAGAGTAGTGGCCAGGCTAGGAGACATAGATCTCCCTTTGATTCAGGCAGGCACAAATCCCTGGAGCATCTGATCTTTGGGGAGAACTGGATCACAGCCCTGTGGGTTTACCAGTGACCGGGTATGACAGAAGTGCAAGGTGGGGAAGGAGACATCAACCTTCACAGACTAATTAATTTGCTGGGTTGGTCCTTCTGACCTCACAGAGCACCAGAGTGAGGCATACTTGAGCTGCCAGCAGACCCCTGCTATCTGGTTGCCAGAGCTCTTTTGAACTCCCCCACCTAAGACCAGTGCTAACTGGGACAATGGATTTGGACCTCTTGAACTGGGCCAATTACCCAAGGACTATCCAGGTGGGTGTGTGGTTGTGGGAAGGTCCAATTTTCCTTTCCCAATTGTTGCCTGTGAAGGGGGGGACGGGTGACTAAATTGCTGGTATTTCTGTACAGCTGAGACTTCAACCCACAGTAACTGGTTTACTAAGGTAGAACAGAGACCAGCTGAAAACAAGACAGAGCCACTTAGCCCCACCACATCAAGCAGGCCCCCAGTTTCTCAGGCCATAGCACTGTACAGGTCCTTGGCAAACCTCTAGGGGAAAAGGTACAGACACAAGTCCCAGCCATTGGGCAAAGGGCTAGCTAATCACTACTCCCAGAGCCCCCAACCCAACTTCTCTTTATCTGCTCACCTAGCCAAATGGTGTAAATTCAGCACAGGGTGGGATCAGCAGAAAAACTGCAGTAACATGAATAAGAGTAGATCAACCCCTCCACCCCCAAAGAGGGACATGGCAGATGCAACTGAAGACCCCATCAATAAATAGATGGATGAGATGTCAGAAATTGAGTTCAGAGTCTGGATAGCAAATAAGATCAACAGAATGGAGGAAAGGAGAGAATCAGAATTTCAAATTATTCAAAAAATGTCTCAAGAATTCAATGATTTCAAAGATAAAATGACCAAAGATTTAGATACATTGAGGCAAGAGTTTGTAGCCCTCAAAGATCTGAAAAATACAGTAGAATCTCTCCCTAACAGAATGGAGCAGGCAGAAGAAAGGATCTCTGACATTGAAGACAAAGCTTCTGAACGTGCCCAAGCACTCAAAGATGAAGAGAAATGAAGAGCAAAAATGAATCATTCTCTCAGAGAACTCTGGGATAATTCGAAGAAAACTAATATTTGCCTTAAAGGAATCCCTGAAGGTGATGAAGTTGCTTCACAAAACACAGAGGCTCTTCTTTATGAAATTATGAAATAGAACTTTCCAGATATATCAAGATATTCTGAAATTCAGACAGCAGACAGCTTCAAAACCCCAGCACGACTCAACCCAAATAAGATATCCCCCAGGCACAGCATACTTAACTTCACTAAAGTTAATATGAAAGAGAACATTCTGAAAGCAGCCAGACATAAGAAAACCATAACCTACAAGTGGAAGAGTATTAGGATGAATGCAGATCTCTCAGCTGAAACTTTTCAGGCTAGAAGAAGATGGTTTTAATCTCATAAAACAAAATAACTTTCAACCCAGAATCCTGTATCCAGTTAAACTGAGTTTCATTTATGATGGAGAAATTAAATACTTTAATGACATTTACATGTTGAAGAAATTTGCCATAACTAAACCAGCCCTCCAGGATATTCTCAGACCTTTCCTCCATAATGACCAGTACAATCCTCGACCACAAAAGTAAACTCACTCAGAAACTTTTGATCAAATTTCAACTTCCATAGTGGCAAAAGGATTAAAAATGACCACTGGACTTTCAAAAAACTCGATACCCAAAATTTTACCAGGTTCATCAATATTCTCAATTAATGTGAATGACTTAAATTGTCATCTAAAGAGGCACAGGTTGGCTGACTGGATACAAAAACTCAGGCCAGATAACTGCTCTATACAAAAGTCTCATCTTACCTTAAAAGATAAATACAGACTCAAGGTGAAGGGATAGTCATCTATATTCCAGGCAAATTGAAAGCAGAAAAAAGCAGGTGTTGCAATTTTATTCACAGATACAATAGGCTTTAAACTAACAAAAGTAAGCAAGGATAAGAATGATCACTTTACATTTGTTAAGGGTAATACTCAATATGATGAGATTTCAATTGTTAATATTTATGCATCCAACCAAAATGCACCTCAATTTATAAGAGACACTCTAACAGGCATGAGCAACTTGATTTCTTCCAGCACCATCATAGTTGGTGACTTCAACACTCCTTTGGCAGTGTTGGATAGATCCTCCAATAAGAAGCTGAGCAAAGAAATTTTAACCATCCAGCATCTGGATTTAACAGACATCTACAAAACATTTCATCCTAACAAAACTGAATACACATTTTTCTCATTACCCCATGGAACATACTCCAAAATCAATCACATCTTAAGTCACAAGTCTAACTTCAACAAATCAATCACATCTTAAGTCACAAGTCTAACTTCAACAAATTTAAAAGAATAAAAATTATTCCTTGCATCTTCTGAGAACATCATGGAATAAAAATTGAACTCAGTAACAACAGGAATCTGCAGACTCATACTAAAACATGGAAGCTGAATGATAGGTAGGTCAGAGATGAGTTTAAGAAGGAAATTAACAAAACAATAATGAAGACATGAATTATGAGAACCTCTGGGATACCACAAAGGCATTCCCAAGAGGGAAATTTATAGCACTACAAGCCTTCCTCAAGAGAACAGACAGAGAGGAAGTTAACAACTTACTGGGACATCTTAAGCAACTGGAAAAGGAAGAACATTCCAATCCCAAACCCAGCAGAAGAAGAGAAATAACCAAAATTAGAGCAGAATTAAATGAAATTGAAAACAAAAGGATTATACAACAGATTGATAAATCAAAAAGTCGGTTTTTTGAAACGGTCAATAAAATAGATAGACTTTTGGCTGACCTAACCAAGAAAAAAAGAGTAAAATCTCTAATCTCATCAATCAGAAATGGTAAAGATGAAATAACAACAGACCCCTCAGAAATTCAAAAAATCCTTAATATACAAGAAACTTTATTCCCAGAAATATGAAAATCTGAATGAAATTGACCAATACTTGGAAGCATGCCACCTTCCAAGACTTAGCAAGAAGGAAGTGAAAATGTTAAACAGGCCTATATCAAGTTCTGAAATAGCATCAACTATACAAAATCTCCCTAAAAAGAAAAGCCCAGGACCTGAAGGCTTCATGTCAGAATTCTACCAAACCTTTATAGAGGAACTAGTATCTATATTACTTAACCTTTTCCAAAATATAGAAAAAGAAGGAATACTATCTAACACATTCTATGAAGCAAACATCACCATGATATCCAAACCAGGAAAAGACCCAACAAGAAAAGAAAATTATATACAAATATCACAAATGAATATTGAAGCAAAAATATACAACAAGATCCTAACAAACAGAATCCAGCAACACATCAAACAAATTATACACCACGAACAAGTGGTTTTTATCCCTGGATCTCAAGGATGGTTCAACATACGTAAATCTATAAATATAATTCATCACATAAACAAATTAAAAAACAAAGACCATATGATTCTCTCAATTGATGCAGAAAAAGCATTTGATAATATCCAGTATCCCTTCATGATCAGAACACTTTAGAAAATTGGTATAGAAGGAACATTTCTTAAACTGATAGAGGCCATCTACAGCAAACCCAGAGCCAATATCATATTGAATGGAGTTAAATTGAAATCATTTCCACTCAGATCAGGAACCAGGGAAGGTTGCCCATTGTCTCCGCCACGCTTTAACACTGTAATGGGAGTTTTAGCCATCACAATAAGGGAAGAAAAGGTGATCCAGGGTATCCATATAGGGTCAGAAGAGATCAAACTTTCACTCTTCACAGATGATATGATTATATATCTGGAAAACACTAGGGATTCTACTACAAAACCCTTAGAAGTGATCAAAGAATATGGCAACATCTCAGGCTACAAAATCAACACTCATAAATCAGTAGCCTTTATATATACACCAACAGCAGTCAAGCTGAAAAAACAGTCAAGGACTCTATTCCATTCACAGTAGTGCCAAAGAAGATGAAATATTTGGGAGTTTACCTAACAAAGGATGTGAAAGATCTCTATAAAGATAACTATGAAACTTTAAGAAAAGAAATAGCTGAAAATGTTAACAAATGGAAAAACATACCATGCTCATGGCTGGGAAGACTCAACATTGTTAAAATGTCCATACTACCCAAAGGAATATATAATTTTAATGCAATCCCTATCAAAGCCCCACTGTCATACTTTAAAGATCTCAAAAAATACTTCGTTTTATATGGAATCAGAAAAAACCTCAAATAGCCAAGATATTACTCAGAAATAAAAACAAATCAGGATGAATCATGCTACCAGACCTCAGACTATACTATAAATCCATAGTGATCAAAATAGCATGGTACTGTCACAAAAACAGAGAGGTAGATGTATGCAACAGAATAGAGAACCAAGAAATGAACCCAGCTACTTACTATTATATGATCTTTGACAAGCCAATTAAAAAATTGAGTGGGAAAAAGATTCCCTATTTAGCAAATGGTGC
>CAUYTI010059099.1:0-10634 GCA_963575145.1 Galago senegalensis
CCGCCTCCCAAGTAGCTGGGACCACAGGCACCCGCCACAACGCCCGGCTATTTTTTGGTTGCAGCCGTCATTGTTGTTTGGCGGGTCCGGGCTGGGGATTCGAACCCGCCACCTTAGGTGTACGTGGCTGGCACCTTAGCCTGTTGAGCTATAGGCGCTGAGCCCCAAGAACTCTTACAAACACCCTTAAGTGACATTCTGACAAGTTGTTACTGGGCGGGGTCCTTGCTCTGGGTCCCCTCCTGGTGGTGACCGGGGCTGATGGAGGCAGGTCAGGGAGGGGCTGGGGGCTCTGGGTGGGAATGCACGTGCTGCTGCGAGTGAGGCAGGCAACTGCACAGATGTGTGAAGAGAGAGGGGGACACTGACAGAAAGATGGAGAAAGGTAGAGAAACAGGAGGCAGGAGGAGAGAGCAGAGGAATCTCCTGAGGCTTATTCAAGCCACTCCCAGCCCTGGCCACCCCCTGCCATCTCCCAAGGCACACCATGCACAAAGAAAATCAGGGCTGGGGGTGGAGGGGGACAGGCTGCACTCCTAGGCCAATGGCTTATTACATGGCTAGATTCCCTGGGCCCCTGGGTAGGTGGGGGCTAGGGGTTTTATCAATCCCAGGTCCAGCCATGATGTTACTGTGTCCTCCCAACTCCTTCCCCAAGCTGCTGAGAGATGCGCCTGGGTCTGTTGTGTCGGCTGCTATATACCTGGCCTCGAACAGGGCTAGGCACACAGCTGCTATTTACTATTTGCCAACCCTGACTGAGTGCTTACTTTGTCCCAGATGCCATTCTAAACACGATGCAAGCACTGGTTCATAAGCCTCACAGCAACCTCATGAGGTGAGTATCATTACTACCACCGTTTGTACAAGTAAGGAAACCAAGGCACAGAGAAATTAACCAACTTGCTCAATGTCCTAGGTAGTAGGTGGCAGAGTCAGGATTCGAACTCTGGTTAATCCTGCTGTTAACCACTATGTCATAATGCTGCCTTTTCCAATAAATGTTGATTGAATGAACAAATGAATTTGCCATGCCTTCCCTCCCCTCTAGGCCCAGCCTCCCAGGGACTGGACTGTGACCCACCCCAGCCAGCCAGCCACCCACCTACCTTGCCAAGAAAGTGCTTCCGGTAGATTCGGGCTGTAGGGTTGCACTCGAGCTTCACCTTGGTGGTGGGCGACTGTAGTGGCTCTGTCTCAGGAATGCTGGTGATTTCATGGTTAGTACCTTCAATCCAGTAGCCCCCAAACTGGGGCAGCAGGATGAGAGGAAAGGGCCCTTCTCGCCCCAGGACCTGAAGAGGGACTCAGCTGAGAGCCACTCCATGCTGCACCCCACTAGGGGCCCCAAGACACCCTTCCAACTCAGACTGGGGGGTATTTCCGTCATGGCTAAAGGGTACTAGTGGACAGCTTGGAGCCTATGTGAGGGCTCAAATCCACCCTCTCGGGGATACTTGCTCCAGCCCTTTCCCTCAGCCAGACCAGACAGGTGCCAAGTCCCATGTCCCACTCTCCAAAACAGGGGCCTGGGAGCAGGTAGAGCTGGGGGCATGACCTTGGCCCAGGAGGCTGAAACATTTGGTTGAGAAGGTTTAAGGATTCAAAAAGGCTCTAAAGTCTTAGGTCTGTAAACTGGGTCTCCAGCCCCCACAGCAAGGCCTGAGTTCAGACTCCAGAGGGTATCCAGATGCTCTGTTGGGAGGGCAGGGACGGGTTTGCAGGGCCAGCCAGGTACCTCGTGGACACTCGGGTAGGGAATGTAGTCCTCCTCCGTCTGCAAAACACAAGCAGAGCAAGGTGGGGAGGGGTCCTTGGCCCTTATATTTTCCAGGCTCCTTAAGACCTGCTATCTTTTCAGCCAGTCACCCAGCTGGGAGCACAGATGGGGGGCAGTCTCTTAGGGCTTGGCCTAGGATGACCCAATAGGCAGGGGGCTGAGGTAGGCTCAGCTCACTGAGTGCTGGGGTTCCCTCTGCCTGAGGAAAGGAAGCTCAGTGCCTCCCCAGAAGAAGCCCCTGCCAGCCTATAACACAGATTCTGCCCCTCCCCCCAGGACTTCTGATACAGAGGTCTGAGGGGTGGGGGGATGTCTGAGAATTACATTTCTCAGGAGGTCCCAGGTGGCACTGACACTGCTGGTCTGTGGACCCCTGCCCTGAACAAAGCATCAGGCTTGCTGCCCATGAACCCTCTCTGGAAGGGCTTGTTTTCTAGGGCTTTGGGGGTGGGTCCCAAGGGACCAAGAACAATGCCAAAAAAATTCAGAGTCAAAAAGAGACCCTCATCACCTGCTGGGGTCCCCCCAGCCTCCTGCTAGTTACCAGACCCCTCTCTCCAGCTACTTCACACCATCCAGAAGGGAGCCTCTCAGAGCAGGAAGGGAGCCTCTCAGAGCAAGAGCTCATAAGCCTCCTAGGGCCTGGGTTTGAGTTTGCCTACAACTGCTGATCAAAACTGATTTCAGGGAAAACATTTTATGCAGCTGTCTTTTGAGAGATAAGGACTTTGGGGTGGGAAGCCTGGAGAGGCAGGGTGAGTTTGCAGCGGTGCAGCAGGAGGGGAGGTGCTAGAAGGGAGGCCCCACCCCTCTGGTAGAGGAGGAGTTCTCCACATCTTAGAACTGTGGTCCCCACAGAACCGTTCCTGGCACATAGTAAGACTACTTCAGAAAAGTGGCTGGACTCCCTGGGCCCCTGGGCAGGCTGCTTTGACAGCTGCCAGTGCTTCCCAGACCTTCCCCTGACTCAGGGAGGGAGTCTGCTGGGAAGCAGACTGCTAGGCCCACCTACTTTGAGAGGTGGTGGGAAGGAGCATCGCTGTTCATCCATCCTGCTTCCCTGCAAGAGAATTAACACTGGTCACACCCCTCCCATGCCTGCCCCACTATTACACCCCTCCTATGCCTGCCGCTGACTGTTGCCTCCCCCCAGACTTTACCTCCCCCAGTCCCAGTGGAAGGGGAAAGCCCTCAGCGCCGGGGATGTGGGAGTACCCCCAGGGCAGGGTGCAGCCTGACTCATCCTGGTGGTGACTGGGGCTGATAGAGGCAGCTCAGGGAGGGGCTGGGGGCTCTGGGTGGGAATGCACGTGCTGCTGGGAATGGGGGCAGGGGAGCAGGCAACTGCACAGATATGTGAAGGGGGGGCAGAGACAGAAAGATGAAGAAAGGCAGAGAAACAGGAGGCAGGAGGAGAGAACAGGGGATCTCCTGAGGCTTGTTTAAGCTACTCCCAGCCCTGGCCACCCCCCTGCCCATCTCCCAAGGCACACCAGGTGAAAAGCAAATCAGGGCTGGGGGTAGGGGGCAGGCTGCACTTTCAAGCCACTGGCTCACTAATGACTCCTCCACTTACAGCGCAGCCCCCTCCTCCCATTCTACCTGGGAGCCCTGGAGAGCCTACCCTGCCTCCTGTGGGGTGGGCTGAGGAGCTGAGCCCTGCCCTATTGGGGACCTACATAGAGATGGGAGCCAAGATAGGCCCGCAGCTCAGAGATGGGAGCTGGTCCAGTCTCCATCTTCTACCTGACCCCCAGACAGAGGACTCTAGACAGCAAGCTGCCACCATCTTCTCCTGGCATGGTCTGTCAAGGGCTCCTGGCCTGTCCTCACAGGGGTGCAGGGATAGACATAAAACCAGGGTCCCCAATCTGCAGCTGGCTGTGTGGTTCCCCAGAAAGGCTATAGAGCCATCATACCTGCATCTTTTCAATCATCTCAAACAGATCTGTGTTCTGCAACAGAGATGGAGGAGAGCAAGGTCAGTCCTGGGGATGGCCCAGCTGGTCCTGCCAAATCCCAGAGAAGCCTCCAGCCAATCCAGGTGCCTCCAATTCTGACTGATGACCGAGGCATGGAACAGCAAGAAGGAGGGAGCGGGGCATCATGGTGGGGGGCTCTGTGCAGAAGACTCGAAGAGCTGGGCCACTGTGAAGTGAGGGGAGCCCAGAGCCTAGCAGCCCACTCCACCCAGTCCTCTCCCCTAAAGGGCTGCTGCCCTTGGAAAGAGACAGTTCATCCCCACTTGACTGCAGATTGGCACTCAGGAGTTCCATGACCCAGCTCGGAACCCTAAGAGGACCTATGGTTCTTCCCATCTCCCCTGGAAAAGGGTGAGGCTCAAGCCATGGACCATTGCTCAGCCCACCCTGCCCTAAAGCAGGAGGAAAGGACACTGCGATGCCCACTGGCCCAACACCTGTGCGTGAGCCTACCTGCACCCTCTCACCACCTCAGCAGCCTCTCCTGAGGCTAGCCAGGGCACACGCAGAGTTAATCTGGCGTCTGCCAGCTGCGCTTGGCAGCACTGGCCTCTCCAGCGCCAGCTCCCTGTGAGCCTTCCTGGAAGGCGGCATCCCTGCTGGCTGGCTGGGCTAGGGGCTGGGCCTGGGAAGCCCCCAGAGCCTCCAGGACGGTGTCCCTCCCCCAGTTACTCCAAGGCTCTCTCTGCTCAGGCAGCTCCAGCTGACACATGTGCTATGGGACTGTGCACCAGGAAACTCTCTCTTCTCCCCCCCCCACTGCTCAAACACACAGAGGCCTGTACACTAATATTTAAACAGTTTCACTGC
Source organism: Galago senegalensis (assembly GCA_963575145.1). Classification (NCBI taxonomy): domain Eukaryota; kingdom Metazoa; phylum Chordata; class Mammalia; order Primates; family Galagidae; genus Galago; species Galago senegalensis. The sequence goes on from CAUYTI010059099.1 coordinate 4,573, forward strand.
ACCATGCATATGTTTTGTGTACCAAGGAAAACCCACACACGCACACAATCGGGGCTGTGCTATTAGGTCTATGCATAGTGATTTTTATACTCAGAGCTCTAAGCTAACCCACAAACACACATGTTGGCGTCCCAAGTGACACGGGAGGCCACCCACTCACACACAGATTCATGTACTAAGAGAGATGTACACATAAATGCAAGCCCTCACCTGTGCAGGTCTGTACACCACTGGCTGCACACAAAGCTACACTAACATCACAAAACCACCCTCTTGTCTGAGACCGAGAGACACCACATGCATTGACAGACACAGGAAAGCTCACAGAGCTCCACTCCCAGCTCCAAGCCCTCCCTGGCCCGTCACTATCACACACCCTCTTCTGAGAAAAGGAAGAAGCATCCAGCCACTGTGGGGGTAGCTAACTCCCAAGGGTCAGGGGCACAGGCCTGAACCTCACATACCCCTCACACCTGCTCGAGTAACACCATCTTCTCTCTCTCTCTCACATACACACACAGCCCTGTTAAAGGTTACAAAACACAAACATGCCCATGTACCCTCTAAGGTCTGCCCACAGAGGCAAGATCCAGTCTGTAAAATACACAACAGGAGTCCACCGGAGACCAGGATCCATGGTCACTTGTGTCACACACAATACCTCCACAGGCAAGTACGGCAGAAACCACAGACACACACCTGAAGTCCAAGCAGGCAAACACATCTGTCAACCAACACACTGTATAACATCAACTTTAGCATCTGTGCCTGAGTCAGCCACTCAACTTCAGACAGGCACTGTCTCAAGGAGTCACACTGATAAGGGGTGCATTAATATTCCCCAAGGCATCTCATTCAAGGTGACAAAATGTGACCAGGAACAATCAAACAGCCTGTCTTACCTAGAGTTACAATCACATAAACACTGACACATGGCACTGTCACCAGGAGTGTACTCACAGCAACAAGTAACACCCACACTACAGCCCTGAAGGAGCCGTAGATATCCTGACACATGGTGAAGGCTGTGAGTGGTGTGGCCCAGATGGGGCTACCTCCAAGTTACACTTAACATTCAGACCCCGCCAAGGGGACAGTGGAAGGGGTAAAGTGGTCCCAAAGGATGGAAAGTACACAAACCACACACATAAACACACACACAGAGCACCACCGTAGCCCAGACACAGTGGCAGCTGCAGAAAGAGCCCTGAGGTCTGGGACCCCAGGGCAGAGGTATGCCCTGTGGCCGCCGCGGCGGGTGTCAGCCCAGAAGCTAACACACCCACCATGACGGAGCCTCGCACACCCACCTTGGCTCGGTCAGAGCTTGCCAGGCTCCAGAAAAGTCGTGTAGACTCAGCCCCGGGAATCCCTCAGCTAGGACGCCCCTGCCCGGATCCTCACCTGCCAGCTGGCCCCAGTGGGCAACGAGCCCCTCCGCGGACGGCCGTGGGGCGCCGGGGGCCGCGGCTGCGCCATCCTGAGTACGCTCGGCCCCGGCCCCCGCCCAGGCGGCGCTTCAGCTGGCCCGGCCGCCTCCGGCCCGCGCGCGCCCCGGCCCGGGCCCCGCAGCGCCGAGCTCCGCGTTCCCGGCTCCGGGCGGCGGGGCTGCCTGAGCTGGGCTCGCCCGGCAGCCGGGCCCGAGGGGGCGGGGCGCCAGGTACGGGCGGTGCAGGGGCGGGGCGAGGGCACAGAGGCCCCGCCCCCAGGAGGCCCGCCCCACGGTCCCTACCCCCTCCAACTCTGACACTGCGCCTGCGCACTGTGGCCGGCGTGCTTGGTGCTTTGGGCAGGTCGGATTCCCCAGGGGCCCTTCCTCGGCTCCCCTCAGCGCTCTTCCCCCACTCCACCTTCTGCGTCTTCCCAGGCTCTGGATACCTTGCCTCAAGGCCTCAAGGGCAGGGTTGGGTCCTGCCGTGAAACCAGAAGAGGAGGGGTTACCTTGGAAACAGGGGGGCTTTTTCTTGAGCACCTACTTAATGCTGGGCCCTTCACAAGTCTCATCATCTTGCCACAATTCACAAGGTACAAGTGTCATCCCCCTTATACAGATGAGAAAACTAGTTCCAAGAGGCGAAACAGCTTGCCCAAGAGCACTCAGCTAAGGAAAACGAAAGGCATAACCGGAATCCAGGGAAAAGCCTGGAGCTATTCTTTGGAGTTTCTCCCCTCCATCCTGCTCTCAGTCCCTGATAGTGACTGACCTGTTCCCTTCCCCCCACCCAGCTCCCCCAGACTCTGGAGGAGCTGGCCACAGTGCCTGGGAGAGGCTGCCAAGAACTCATGGTATAGAGGAAAGGACTCAAGTGTCCCACTTCAGGACATGTGGGTTCTAGCTCTGGCTTTGCTACAACTTGCTGAGTGGGCTCTGCCACCTCCCTGGGCCTCAGTTTCCCAATCTGTAAAATATAAGGCCTCTGCAGGCCCTTCCAGATGACCCTGCAGTGTGTCCCTTGCTTGATATAGGCACTATACAGTGAGGACAGGCCTTGCTAGACAGATGTTGGAAAATGGCAAATGCTTTCCAATCAGTAGCCAAGTCAATGCTAGCTGCTCTGGATGCTGGACAGGGAGAACTGCCCACGGCTCAGTGACAAACCTCTCTTCAGCTTCCCAAAAGAGCTGCTGGCAGCTGCCCCCCAGTCTCCATCCTCCGGGCCAACGGCTCCTAGAAGGAAAGCTCTGTGCCTTCCTTTCCCCAGACATGGCTCTGGGTCAGCTTTGGGCCCAGAAAGCTGGCAGGAACTCCAGAGATGTGTGTTCCAGACACAGTGTAGCTTTGGTTTTAATAATTAACAGCAGCAAATATTGATTTATGCAGCCACTTCCAGGCCTGAGCACTTCCAGGTACCATCGAAATGCAGCCAAAGAAACATCCATTCCCACACTGCCCCCAGGGGAAGTGAGACCTGCTCATATCACCAGAGATGTCTGTGTGCCAGGTGGTATGGAAGGTGTGCACATATGTACATACAGCTGTATGTGTGCGTGTGTAAGGCTCCAAGACCGGATGTGGCTGTGTGTATGTGGGCATTTGTGCTTGTATGGCAATGCCTGGGTAAATGTATTTCTGTGATTGCACATATATATCTCATGCATGTGTACATGTGCAAGTCTGAATACATTTACAGACATGTGAATGCATCTGTGTGTCTGATACCTGTGACTATGTATGTACAGAGGTGTGAGTAGGCTGTATATATACATGTATGGAGATTTCTGAACTCCTAAGTAGAAAAACCCCTATTGGGGGAGGATCCTGGGTAGCTCAATACCTGCACAAATGTGGCCTCCCAAAGAGACGGGAATGTCCCTTGTGTGTGTTCTGTCTGGCCTGGGGCATGTCATGATGCTGATAAAAATTTAGCTTCCTAGTTTCTACCTTCCAAAGTACTTTCATAGTCATTGCCTAAGTGCAAGCGAGGTGGGTAGAGAAGGAACTGCTACCTGTATTTTACAGGTGAGGAGACTGAGGCCTGGGGTAGAGAGGCAAAGATTTACCCATTGGCCACTTGTCCTTCAGACCGGTTCCATCAATGTTATAATGTGCACAGAGTTGGGGTACTGGAGAGGAATAGAGAATGTGTCACAGCCCATCCCTGGCTTGCTGGAGACCCCAGATAAATCACTCACTCTCTCTGGACCCTGGTTTTCTTCCTCTGTCAGAGGAGGATGATTCTGGGGTGGGGGTGGGCTATTGGAAAGAGGTGGTTTGGAGCCTGCTGTCTGAGATGTGTTGGCACAAATGGAGGCTTCTAGCCAGACTGGATGGAGGCCAACTTCCCTGAGGGGAGGCAGCTCCTCACTGATCTGAGGAGGCTGTCTAAGCGGGCAAGACCCCAGGTGATGGGCTGCTCCAACTCTCATTCCCTCAAGGGAGAACTGAAGCCCAGGAGCTATGGTCCAAGGGCACATGCCCCTTGGTGAGAACCCAGGCATCCTCCCAGGATACTTAGGGGGAGAGGGACTGAGCGTTTCATTCATGAACCCAGCTGTCAAGTGAGGGCTGTCATTGAGTCTAGTCTTTCCCTTTCTGCCAAGTCCCAGATCCACAGGGCCCAGTCTTGGGCTATTGCCCAGGCAGAGAAAGCAGGAGAGGGTCTCTGGAATGCTCTTCTACTGCCCCCAGCATCCCTACTTGGGACTCCCTTGGAGATGGTGGTCCCACGCATGGGCACCATTCCTTGACTATCTGCTTTCCCAGCCTAGGCAAGGTACTTGGCCCTTGTCCCAGGCCAGAGCTCTGGGGGAAGAGCCTGATAGATCCTGCCTCTGCTACTTTCTGACTGTGTGACCTTGAGAAGACCACTTCACCTCTCTGAGCATCTGGATCCTCAACTACAGAATGCCCACTGTGCAAGGTTTGCTGAAGTACCAAGTGGCATGATGTCTGTGGATGTGTTTTAGAAACTACAATGTGTACTGCAAAAAGGAGGGCCTATTACCCCTGCATCAGACAGCCTGCGTCTGGTCCTGGCCCCATGGCATCCAACCTACATGACTTTGGACAAGTAATTTAGCTCCTCTGAGTCTTGATTTTCTCATCTGAAAAATGGGACTATAAGCAGCTATTGCATTATACTTACAGTTCAAGGATGAAATGGGATAATGCATGTAAAGCATAAATGCTCACCTGGCACATAATAAATCTCAGTTACATCTGGCATTGGATGTTCTGCATAAGTTGTTCAGTCGTTTATCTGGCAGTTACATCTGGCATTGGATGTTCTGTATAAGTTGTTAGTTGTTCAGTTGTTTATCTCTTAACTGGACTATGGCTCCTTAAAGGCACAGTCTATGTCAGATTGATTTCTGGCCCCTTAGCACCCACGCAAGTTCTGGCACAAAGCAGGTACTGGGCAAACAGTTGATTTTGATGATAACAGCAACAGATACAAACTGGTGTATAGGGCTCTGACTCCTCTGTGTCAATACTGTGCATGGGCTGCTCTGGGCACTTTTTATCCTTGAGATGGCCTTGCAAAGTGCCAGATTAACAGATGAGGAGACTGATGGTGATGCTAATATGACCATGATAAAGACAAGCTGTTTGGCTGGTTTACGTCCAGCTGTTAGGTTTAGATTAGCCTTGCCCCTCCTGCCCCCCAACAGTCTGCAGACCCTGGTTCAACGTCCTCTGAGGCTGGACCAGGCCAACCAAGGGGTCAGGAGGGATATCCCCTTGGGCACTAAGCCCCAGCAGCATCTGCTGGAAGTTTTGCCTCTGCCCAGCAGTCACCCTTAGGCATCTCAGCCCTGGGATGGAGGGCAAACCAGGGCTGGTGGATGTGCCGGAGCGGGGGGCACTTACCTTAGGGTAGAGGAAAGCAGTACAGGAGGGGACTGAGTCCACTCGTGACAAGTCTAGTGCCTGAGGGAAGCGCTGGTACTGCCCATCACTCCTCCTGGAAGAGAACAAGAATCTGAGGTCAGGGACACCCCAAGTTGGGAGATTTGGGAACTCTGGAAGAGTCTCACTCTCAGAGTTGGGCGGGTACATGAGAGAGGGCAGATTTCATGAAGGAGGAGGTCCTGGGTTTCCCAGGAGGAGGGGAAGGAGGGCTTCCTGAGGAGGGCTGCCCAATAGGCTCTGCTTCCTAGGAGATCAGAGTTTGGACAGGGTCTCTCCCCAAGCTCCCCCTGAGGCCTCCAGCTAACAGGAGGTCCACAGCCCATTCTAAAAATGGGTAGACTGAGGCAGGAGCAGTGAGGGGTGCTATAGAGGTCTGAGCTTTGGGACTAAGCAGGATACCCTGGCACTTACAGACCCCTGCACCTTTCTCTAAGCCTTCAGGGAGACAGCAGCCTTAGGGCTGAGAGGCTGTACAACTACTGCTGTTATTTTTTTATTTTTTATTTTTGAGACGGAGCCTCAAGCTATCCCCCTGGGTAGAGTGCCATGGCATCACGCTCACAGCAACCTCCAACTCCTGGGGTCAACCAAGTCTCCTGCCTCAGCCTCCCAAGTAGCTGGGACTACAGGCGCCCGCCACAACGCCCGGCCATTTTTTGGTTGCAGCCATCATTGTTGTTTGGTGGGCCCGGGCTGGGGATTCGAACCC
>CAUYTI010059103.1:0-15058 GCA_963575145.1 Galago senegalensis
GCGGGTGCCTGTGGTCCCAGCTACTTGGGAGGCGGAGGCAAGAGACTCACTTGAGCCCAGGAGTTGGAGGTTGCTGTGAGCTGTAATGCCATGGCACTCTACCCAGGGGGACAGCTTGAGGCTCTGTCTCAAAAAAAAAAAAAGAAGTAACTTTCACTGGAGCTGAAAGGCAGGACCTGGGGAGAGCCTGGCCTCCTTGCATGGCCCAAGAGGGGCGGGCTGCCCTGGCTTGTCCCCAGGTGGAGTGCAGGCCCTGTCCTCTCTGCACCTTGCAGGCACACCCCCAGACTTCCCCCCTGCCCCTGCCTGTGACACTGGCAGAATGCTTCTAAATCAGGTCGATGATTTTTCTGGTCAGCAAGGCTGCATGGAAGGCCTGTGCTGAGGGCTTTGTAAAGTGTGAGAGAGGCAGGTCAGGTCACACTGACATGTGAAGGAATAATCTCCCATTTAAATGGCTAAAAGTAGCAGGAAGGCAGGGGCTGGGGGTGGGAGTATGTGCACTCTTGGGGCAGCCCGGGAAAAGTGGCTCTCCCTGGTCTGTAGCCAGCAATGCCAAATGCCAAGGACCTGTGGAACCATTTCAAGTGAAATAAAGCATTAAGAGCAGCACGGCTCTTCCCTTCCCTTCCAGTGCCTGCTCCCACCCTATCCCCTGCACCCTGTGCTGCCTTTGGCATCCCTACCGAAGCTGGCCAGCCTGGGGGACTCTGGGTTCAGAGGGGAGCATCATCTCCCCCCTTCCCCGCAGCGGTTCTTGAAGCATTTTAGCAGCCGGTTGAAAAAACGAAAAACAAAAAACAGATTGCCTGACAATGTCTCACTTGTTGGTGCAAATGTGCATTTTTTTTTAAATGTAGTCTTAATGCCAAATCCTATTTAGTCTCCTTTTTTCTTATATTTTTTGTTTGTTTCTTAAACCAGAGAGAGAATTTGACCCAAATAAACACTGTGGAGTATTGGATCCCGAGACAAAGAAACCTTGCACAAGATCCCTCACCTGCAAGGTATTTCTCTTTCCATAAAAAATACTTCCTGCTCTCACTGGGGCCTTTGTCGAAATGTTTGCATGCCACTCTCTGCACACGGCAGGGTGTGGAACCTCGACATGACCCCCAGCTGTTCTTTGTAAGGGAAATGCTTTCTTCTCGTCCATGGTAGCAGAGTGCCTGCCTCAAGCTGGCTGGCTTTTTAAGAAGGAAAAAAAAAAAAAAAAAACTAGGCTTCCCCTGTTACTTGTGAGGCCAGACAGTAAATTGTATTTATAGGCACTCACAGGCGGTTCTAAAGCCTGCTACGTTTTAATGTATGCAGGAGCAGCGGCAGCGGCGGCGGCGCCCTGAAAGGCAGCCCTGGAGGGGAGGATGATATGCCGCGCCCCTGATCCAGCCACACCGGGGTGGCCAGGGGAACAGCTGACCCAAGGCAGCCGCCATTGGGTAGCCCAAAGCCCCATATTTCATACTGAACTGCTAGTGCTTCTTGGGATCGAGGCTATGGCCCTCTCTGCTTGGTGGCTCTGTTTGTCTGGGCCGAATCGAGCCTCCCACCTGCACCTGGATTAACTCTAGCATTCCCTCGCAGTTGCCTTTCATCAGAGAGGTTTTCATGGGTTCTGCGCTGAAGCTCTTCATCCTATGCCATTTTTTGGAGGAAGCTTTGGCTTCTGAACACCAGGAGCGTAGGGCATGGTTGCGTTCGTGTGGTCTCTGCCTCTTCCTAGCCACAGAACAGGAGCTGTTGCCTTGAAGTTGACTTTTTCAAGCACCTCTAAATTCCCATGAATTGCTATTTCTGAAATGGAGGGCCTGGGGAAGCAGGTTTATGTGCTGATCAAAGAGGCTGTGCTTTTCATCTCTCTTCTCCTTAGACACATTCGCTAAGCCATCGGAGGGCAGTCCCAGGCCGGAAAAAGCAATTTGACCTCCTCCTGGCAGAACACAAAGCCAAGTCCCGGGAAAAAGAAGTTAAAGATAAAGAGCATCTCCTGACTTCTGCAAGGGAAATACTTCCAAACCCATCCGGGCCGGCACAGGATTCTCTGCCAGGATCTTCAGGGGGCTCTGGCCCAGAACCGAAAGTTGCATCCCCTGCAAAATCCAGGCCACCTAACTCTGTACTTCCCAGGTAAGTACCTCTGTGGTGACAGAAGCCGGGAGTCCTCGGCCAGTTTACCTTGTTGAGTGTGTGGTGTGCAGTCCAGTCCTGTGTTACGTGGAAGTCATAAGGCTTACCGCCTGCCTGACTGTCTCACGAGGCAGCAGTGAAGTTTAAATGAGATACTGTGCCTGCCACAGCACGTCCAGCAGACTTTACTGCTGTCCACGCTGTCACCATCACTGACATCACTGTCAGCAGCAGTCTTCAGAGCAGACGAGCAAACCTCAGATCACACAGTGTGTATTTTTACAGAGCAATTGTGAGCTGGAAATAAATACCTGGAAGGGTGGCACATCAGCCACCAGGTGACTTCTGGGTTTTTACATCTGTTGGAGGTTCCTGGAACAGAGTGGGGAACCTGAGTGTTGGGGTGGGCGACACACCTTGGGAGCTCACTGGGCCATGCCAGCCCATTTGACACGGTATTTTGTGCATTGTTTCCACAACTCTCCTGTGATCCAGGAGGATGAAGGGGAAATGGGCATAGCAGAAGCTGTTTGTCTTTACTTGGCTTTCCACTGCAAGAAAGCTGCTCTTATGAGCCACCTGTGTAGGCTTTTATTGGGTGATCCTGGACAGAAAGGACAAGATAGAATTAAAACCTAGTTGTATTAATAGTAATTTAAAGTCCATGCATGTCCATTTTGATGGACAGTAGACTAATTTTCAGATAATGGGACAGGGAATCATTTATTCAAAAGTACTGCTTGAGTACCTGCTCCATAAATGGGGTTCTGTGTCAGTTACCCTTCAGGCAGGGGCAAAGAGACAAATGAAACTAGACTCTGCTTTTCAAGAATTTTGAGTTTAGAAAATAAGTCTCAAACATCCATGATTTTCATGAAAAGGAAACAATAATAATACTCCATGAGAAGTGCAGATGGTGGTATTATCTGATGTTTTTTTACATACACAATGTGAATTTCAAAGTGTAGTTATCCAGCAAGCAAGTAGGCTTTAAGAGACCATAGTTATAAAAGAAAGGGGAGGGAGTTGATTTTTAAAGTAAAGCCAACTATTTTGATGTCGCCTGTCCCTGATGTACCAGCCTCACCCTTGTGTCTTCCATGTTGGTGTAAGCCTGACCCAGTTTGAGAACCAGAGTCCCTCTGTGGTGGTGGCCAAGCTCTGCCTGAGACATTCAGGAGGGTGGCATCAGATGGAATTGCCACCCCTAGCACTTCCATCATCATAACCCTGGTCACGTTATTCCCATCCTTGATAAGCCATTTACCTTGCCAACCCTCACTTTGTAAGACCATTTTATAAGGGACGGGTACAGTGCCTGTAATCCTAGCACTCTAGGAGGCCAAGGCAGATGGATTGCTTGAGCTCAGGAGTTTGCAGCCAGCCTCAGCCAGTGCAAGACCCCATCTCTACTTAAAAGAAAAAATAGCCCGGTGTTATGGCAGGCACTTGTATTCCCAGCTACTTGGGATGCCAAGACAAGAGAATTGCTTGAGCCCAAGAGTTTGAGGTTGCTGTGAGCTATGACACCAAGGCACTCTACCCAGGATGACAGAGTAAGACTCTGTCTCAAAAAAAGAAAAAAGTCATTTATAATTACTTTTCACTGTACTACCAGGTGCTGGTTAAGGACAAGAATATTACCCTTAGAGTTGAGGAGACAATTCTATTCCAAACCTGTAGGAGAGGCTTCATTCTATATACAGTGGCTTTCGAACTTCTTTGTAGCTGTCAAACATTTTCATTCCAATACAACCTTGCATGATACCCAGCAGGAAAGCAGACCTACCTCCACCTGAAGCCGGTTCAGCCCTTTTCTCATCACACACCTGTACCCAGAGCACTGTCCCTCTCACCCTCCAAAGCATCACCTTGGATTCCTCAAGAACTCCCTCCAGGAAACCTGGTTTGAAAGGCCTCTTTTATTATACATTTCTCCATTGATTTTTGACTGATGGAGGCATTTCTCACTCAGGCAGTGGTACCTGGCTTAACATAGACACAAGAGAGCAGCCATTAAAAAAAAAAAAAAAAAACCAGAGCCTTAAGGATCTGCTCTGTCTGTTCCTTTTGGTTTAATTTTCAGGAGAATGTTCATCTTTGGAGAAATACAAAGTGTTCTTATAGGGGAGCAGAAAAAAGAGAGGAGTGAGGTTAATCAGCAAAAAGAATGTCTCTGGAAGGGAAGGGGGGAGGTAAAGGCAAATCCTGATGACAGAACCATTTTTGAGGACACTTTTCAAGGTTGAGATAGGCACAAGATAACTCAAGGGTGGACTCTTTTCCAAAGTTAGTGTGGTGAAAATGTCCTTTTGGACTTGTTTTAGGTTCAGGTGAAATCCCCTGCAACCAGAGATTGAAAAGGTGCGATCGGAGTTTAATGTTTTAATTGTACAAAACTTACAAAAAATTTATTTGCTCATATTAATGACATATAAAATAGACATATTTCTCTGCAATGGGCAAAAAAAAAAAGCAACCTATCACACATGAATGGAATTATCGTAATCTCCTCCCAGTTGTGAATTCCCTTTATAGGAAATGCTAACATATGTGAATTTATTTCTTACATATCTTTTTGGTAACCTTGAAAATATTTTAGGTCTCATATTCTTGAATTGCAGCTCATTCTTGTGTCAGGGATTGCTAAAAAAGGAACTTAGGTCTAGAATTTAAAAAGTTAAGAGTTAGGCAACAAGGGATGGAGCAGGATTTGAAATGGAAACCTCTACTCCGTGCCTGCTCCCTAGGTAAGGCTGGTCATGGTTCCTAACCTTTCTAGTCTCAGATCGCTCATCTGTAAAATGAAACTGATGACAGTTAAGGGAGAAAGGACCAAGCACATAACATGCACTCAGTTAATGGGACAGTTAGGAAGTGGTGGTGGGATGCAGTGGGGAAGCAGTGTGAGTAACTGAAGGCCTCGGGGCTCTCCGATTTCCATACTCCTGCCTTCTGTGCCTCTGTCCCCAACCTGGGGGCCCTTGAATGATATGCTCATATACTCTGTTTCTTTGCCTCCAGCTCTAAGGGAACACATTGCTTGCTCCAAAGAGCCCAAGGGCAGTGGACGACTAGCCCAGCAAGACCCTTCAGGACCCTGTTGCAAGGGGGCATGAGGGCAGAGGGTGGAGCTGGGCTCTAACAAGCCAGGCTGTAGCCCTCATGGAGACGGAGGAAAGGTAGGCTGTGGAAGCCAGTGCCAACAACATAGGGCACACTCCTGTCTGCCTCGTAAATACTCACACAGCCAATCTAAAGTATGAAAGGGCAAAATCTGGTGACTGTTGCACCAACAAGGGTGTGTAGAGTGAGGCAAAGAAGGTCCTAGCTCCGGACAAAGGGCAGGATGAGCCGCAGTCGAAGCAGTCCCTATTCTTGACTCATGAAACGAGAGTGACCGCCATGCCACAAGCCAGCCCTCTCCTTAACCTGTGTTTGTCCCTGTGCTTTTCCTGTATCTGTTTCTCAATCTGGGGTGGGCATACCTTTGAGGTGAAGCAGATAGGCACAAGAAAAGCCTTATTTCTTTGCTTGGCACCCCGTGTCCTCATCTGAGAAAGGTATAGTTTCACACACGCAAGGCAGTGGGACAGCTGGGGTAAGAAACTGCCTGGCGTGCCTGGTGTGTAGTAAGGACCCAGTGGGGGTCCCCTGCCTTCTGCCTTCTTCCCCGGAGCACACAGACAGCAATGCTATGTTTCGTCAGAAGCGGGGCTGGGCCTTTCTCTGTGTTCTGAGTGGAAGTGAGCAGGGACCTGACCTCGTAGATTTTGTCTTTAGAGCAGACTGGCAAGCAGAGAGGGGACATATGATGTAGTGTTGGGGGAGAGAGTGGATGGTGACTGCAGACTCCAGGGACTCCACCAACACTTTCTCGTGACTGTTTGCCCCATTCCCCTTCACTCCTCACCAGACCCTCATTATCCTGAGACACAGACTGGGTTTCACCCTGGAAGTCAAGTCAGAGCAGGGGAAGGGGTGGGGGAAATGATCCACTCCATCATTTCCAGGAGGCTGCATGTCTCCTTGGGCAGACAAGCCCAAAAAGGACAGGATTCAGGCACCTCCTCTCAGCATGCAGGGCAGGCGCCCACAGTCCTGTGTTCTTGGCTCTCTCTTTGCCCTCCAAGCTGGTTCTGCCTAGCACACAGTTTCCAGGAATCCTTTCCACTCATCTCCTACTCTCTTTATTTATTTGTTTATTTTTTGTAGTTTTGGGCTGGGGCTGGGTTTGAACCTGCCACCTCCTGTATATGGGGCCAGCTCCCTATCCCTACTCCTTTGAGCCACAGGCACCACCCCTCCTTCCCTCTTTTATCTGGCAACTGGACTTACTACTGATTGTTCCAATGTTTTTTTTTTTCTTAATTAAACTATTTTTTTATCAGAGTAATACAGGCACACAGTTCAAAAGTCAAATAGTACCAAGAATGAGAGCATCCCCTTACCTGTGCTGGCCCTTGTTTCCTGGTCCCAGGGCCTTCCTCTTTCTGAGTTTGTATTCTTATTTGGATGGAGTATCTCCTCCATTAGCTTCCCTGTGAAAAGATGCCTGAGAGGTCAGTTTTGACATTGTTTTTATTCTATTTGCACACTTAATTGATAATCTCTTTAAGTATATAACTGAATTGAAAGTCATTTCCTTACAGAATTTTGAAGACATTTTTTCCATTCACTTTTAGCATGGAAAGTTTTTATCAATAAGTTTATGTCTCTCTGATTTCTATTTCTTTGCACACAACCAATGTTTTTCTCTGGAGCCTGGGGCTCTGAACATTCACAGTGATCACTCTTGGTGTAGATTATTTTTCATTCATTGTATTGGGTATTCCATGTAGTAGATCCATTCAGTCCAGAAATACCTCCCGTCGTCTTCTGGGGTATTTTCCTGGGTTACATCTTGGATAAGTCTCTCCCTGTTATTGTCTTTATTCTCTCTTTGACCTCCTGGTAGTTGGGCTTCTGCTCTGATCTTTCAGTTCTCTTGCCTCATTTCTCCTATTGTCTCTTAACCTTCTTGTCCTACTGTCTAAAAGATTTGCTTTAGCCAGGTGTACAAGTGATTGAACACTTGTATCTCTGAGTTTTTTGTTGTTTTTCTCTTCTTTTTTTTTTTTTTTTGACAGAGCCTCAAGCTGTCCCCCTGGGTAGAGTGCTGTGACATTACAGCTCACAGCAACCTCCAACTCCTGGGCTCAAGCGAGTCTCTTGCCTCTGCCTCCCAAGTAGCTGGGACCACAGGCACCCAGCACAACGCCCGGCTATTTTTTGGTTGCAGCTGTCATTGTTGTTTGGCGGGTCAGGGCTGGGAATTCGAACCCGCCACCTTAGGTGTACGTGGCTGGCGCCTTAGCTGGTTGAGCTGTAGGTGCCGAGCTTTCTCTTCTTTAAAGATAGGGTCTCACTGTGTTGCCCTCAGTAGAGTGCTATGGTGTCACAGCTCACAGCAACCTCCAGCTCTTGGGCTTAGGTGATTCTCTTGCCTCAGCTTCCCCAGTAGCTGGAACTACAGGCACCTGCCACAATGCCCAGATATTTTGTTGTTGTTGATGTTGTTGTTGAAGTTTGGCCGAGGTTGGGTTCGAACCATCGGTATATGAGGCCAGCACCCTACTCACTAAGCCACAGACACCACCCACTTATATCTCTGTTGATCCAGTGATTGAACAGTGTACCTCTGCTGATCTCTTTGTTCTTTAACTGTAATCCCAGTTGTGTGGGAAGCTGAGGCAGGAGGTTTGAGGCTACAGTGAGCTATGATCACACCATTGCACTCCAGCCTGCGCAACAGAGCAAGACCCCATGTCTTTATATTTTTAAAGATACTTTCTTTGACTTCTCTGACTTTACCTTCAAAACGTAATCTCTAGTAGTTAATTATGATCCTTTTTTATTTTTTAGGATCTGGTTCTCTTTATCTGATTTTTCTTATAATATTCTATAAGTTCCTTGAGTTTTCATGGATAATATCTTTGAAGATAGGGTTTTTTTCCCTCTTTCCTCCAGTATCTTTGTTTCCCAGGTGTGTTTCATTTATGTGTTTGTGTCTGTGATATCTGGTTGGTCCATCTCATGCTGGAGACACTCCAGGAGTGTTGGGTGTTCCCAGCCGTTCATATTTAGAAAAGAGGCTCTCACAGGCTGGCTCAGAGTCTGTAGGACTGACAACCAAAATTCATCTGCTCACCAATCAGCCTTTTGTTTGAGGCTTCCCAAAAGTAAGATTTGGCAGCCACTTCTCTGGAAGGCTGTTCAGTTTCTCAGGGGAAGAATCCTGCCTGGTAATCCTGCCTAGAAGTAAGCATTCAGGGAGCCCTGGATGACACAGGCCCACAGTTAGGCTGCTTCCAGCCTGGGCCTTGCTCCCACCCTGGTGGCCCCAGGCCCTGGATGACACAGGCCCACAGTTAGGCTGCTTCCAGCCTGGACCTTGCTCTAACCCTGGTGGCCCCAGGTCTGGAATCTCTCCAGTTCACTTACTCTGAAGAGTAAGCTCTCATTAGGAAGTTGACTGGAAAGGGAAGGCGGATGTCCTGGCAGGAGCAGTGGTGAGATGACCTGCAGGTCCCACTGCCGTATATTAAGACTTTCCACTCTCCCACTATATTCAGTCCTCACCTCACCTAAGGCTTCTGCAGCTCTAGTTTGGTCCAGGTGCCCAGCTGCTCAGCCTCTTTCCTGGCAGTTAACACTTCTGGAGCCACATTCTTCTGAAAATCTTAAAATCTCTTATTCATGCTTATGTCAGAATGTTCAGATCTAAATAGCAGAGAACAGCTCTGCGCTCGTAGCACAGTAGTTACAGTGCCAGCCACATACACCAAAGTTGGCGGGTTTGAACCAGCCTGGGCCAGCTAAACAACAATGACAACTGCAACAAAAAATAGCCAGGCACTGTGGCGGGCACCTGTAGTCCCACGTACTTGGGAGGCTGAGGCAAGAGAATCGCTTGAGCCCAAGAGTTTGAGGTTGCTATGAGCTGGGAAGCCACGGACTCTACCAAGGGTGACATAGTGAATCTCGGTCTCAAAAAATAAAAATAAAAATAAATAAATAAACAGCAGAGTACATAGACTATGCACACGTACATAATAGGAATTTTGTTACTGCGTGTAACATGAAGTCCAGAGATGAAGGAGCACTAGTTCCCAAGCTCTGGCATTGACTCACCTTCTCTGCCCTTCTCTCATTTTCCCTCTTCGGGCTTTTGGCTTCATCCTTAAAGTCCTGTAGCAATTCTAGGCACAGCCATGTATTATAAGGTCCATATGAAGTTGGGGACCACCTCTCCCATTTTGCCTCTCTTGTTCTTTTCTTAATAAATGTTATGTTTTAAAGCAAGACCTGAGCAGAAGGTATACAGGTCTCCCCTACTCGTCCTGCCCCCATTCCAGCATGGTCTCCCCCTCTGTTAATATCCCCACCTTAGATCTCTTTTTTGAGGTGAGAAAAATCTTTCCAAGACCTCCCCACCCACAAAAAATAGTAAATTTTCTTTTATTTCTCTTGCCCTTTTCTAAACCAATCATTAGCAAGCAAGATGAAAGAGTTTGCTATTACTGGTTTAGGGGTTTAAGGACTTTGGAAAGTCATCTCCATAACTACCAATGTATCTCTGCTGATCTCTTTGTTGTTTAGATCTAATACTTTTTTATCCCTTTTCTGTCATTTTAGTAGGGTTTTGAAAGGGACAAAACCTAAATGTGTGTGATCCATCTACTCTATATAATAGGAAGTTTTTCACACTCTCATATTTATTACAGCATTATTCACTGTAGCCCAGATGTGGGAACACAAGTGTTCACTGAGAAATGAGTGGATAAGAAAATGTAGTAATATGCACAGAGGAACATTACTCAACCATAAAAAATGGAAATCCTGCATTTTCAACAACACAGGCAAACCTTGCAGGAATTATGCTAAGTGAAATATAGAAAAAGACAAATACCATATAATTATATGTGGTATCTAAAAAAGTTGAATTCAGGGTAACACCCATATTGAGTAGGTAGGGCGCTGGCCACATACACCAGAACTGGTGGATTCGAACCTGGCTCTGTCCAGCTAAAACAACAATGACAACTGCAACAACAACAACAAAATAGCTGGGTGTTGTGGCAGGCGCCTATAGTCCCAGCTAGTTGGAAGGCTGAGGCAAGAGAGTCGCTTAAGCCAAGAGTTTGAGGTTGCTGTGAGCTGTGATGCTACAGCACTCTACTGAGGGCGACATAGTGAGACTCTGTCTCAAAAAAAAAAAAAAAAAAGAGAAACAGACAGGTGCAGGGTTCACACCTGTAATTCCAGCACTTTGGATGGCCAAGGCAGTAGTATCACTGAAGACCAGGAGTTCAAGACCAGCCTAGACAACATAGCATGGCCCTATCTCTTAAAAAAAAAAAAAGTATTCTCACCATAAAAATAAAAATAACTATATGAGGTATGGACATGTTAACTAACTTGATTCCCAGTTATTATTTTGCGATTCGGGTATTTACATGTATCATATCATCACTTGTATACCTTAAATGTTGTGTAGAACATCTATAAGTTAACCACCCAAAGGACTGTAACAAACTGGTCAACATATGGAAGTGGTCAACATAAAGGTGTAGGCCTACTACACTGATACGTACATGTGGTGCATGTCCAGTCTATGAAAACCTAAGGAGGTGGTCCCTGTAGGGAGGTGGTCAGCTTTAAAGTTTCTATTGTATATGCAATTTATTTATATATTTTTAAAGTATGATATACCTCAATAATAGTAATAAGATATAATAATAATAATAAAGAATAATATACATCAGTAAGCTGGACAAAATTAAAATACTAAAAAGCACCAAGGCAGTTCTTTAGCGACTTTCTTACATATGCCTGTACTCTCTTTTCTTCTTTTATGTCCTTACTGTTTTTACTTCTTTTATTTTTTTTGTTTTATATTTGTTATGAAATTTTTCCCATGTACAGAAAAGTAAAGAGAATAGCATATTAAACACCCATATACCCAATTTGACAGTTGTTATATTAACATTTTATAATTACATTTGCTTCATCTATGTGTTTTGATGAGATATTTTGAAGTAAATTGCAGCTACCATGGCATTTCACCTCTAAAGACTTCCAGATGCATCTTTAAAAAGTAAAGATCATTTCCTATATAGCTATAATGCTGTTTTCACACTTAGCAAAATCCAGCTCTCTTTCATCTCCCGCGGGAGAGAGAAGTCCTATTATGATGGGCAAGGGCTTCATAAAGAGCCTGTCTGAAAGTTTGGAAACAAATGTTCATCAATAGAAGATGAGTTAAGTAAAACACAGTATATCCATATTATGGATAACTGGGGGATATTAAAAATGATACAGTTCTATACATGGAAAGATTTCTAAAACATCACTAGCTTTTTTAAAAAGCATGTCTCAAAATAGTCTGTACAGTGTGATCCAATTCTTGCTTTAAAATGCATGTGCATGTGTATGCACAGTAAAGAAGTCTGGAAGGATATAAATCAAAATGCTAATAGCGGTTGATCTTGGGTGGCAGAATTATGAGCACTGTTTTCTTTCTCTGTGTGTTTCAGCATCATCTAAATTGTTTTAGTATGTGGGTCTTCCCCTATAAGCAAACATGAGTGTTCTTGCCCCTCTTGCTAGAGAAGAGTCGATATTAAGGAATACCTGAGGGACATGTGTTCCTTGGATTTTTAACGTGCAGAATGAATGGCATCTTATAAGAAAGACTTGTCGTCCTGATAGAGTCTTGTAATGATCCTGAAAAACCACCTCTGCCCTTGGTTTTTTTTTTTGTTTCTGTTGTGAAATAAGATATGGTTGTATAATTGTGGAAATATAAAAATGATTAAATCCGCCATTTTAATCATTTTTAAGTACAGTTTTGTGGCATTAAATTCATTCACAAAGTTGTGCCACCATCACCACCTTCTGTCTCTGGAACTTGTTCATCATCTCCAGTTGGAATTATACCCACTAAATACGAACTCCCCATTCCTCCCTCTCTCATGCTCCTGATAACCACTTTGCTAATTTCTGTCCAGGTACCTCCTAGAAGTAGAACCATCCAGTCTTCATCGTCTGTGTCTAGCTGCTTTCATTTAGCACAATGCCTTCAAGGGTCACCATGTTGTAGCAGAACTACATTCCTTATTAAGGCTCGAATAATAATGCCTTGTATGGATATACCACATTTTGTGTATCCCTTCATCTGGTGATGGATGTTTGAGTTGTTTCCACCTTTGTGGTTTTATTTTTAAGTGGCTTGCTTTTGGAATCTGATATGAATTCAGGTATTTGAGAACTGAAAAGATTTCAAAGCAAGAAAGAATGAAAAAAGCAACTGAGGGTAAAAAGAGAGAGAAGGGTGGCAGATCAACAGTGCTGCTTCATGTGCCCTGAAGGGGCAGCTTTCAAAGCAGAAAGCAGCAGAACAATTCTTTTTAATCATCATTTTTATTCCCCCTAACTTTTCCCCCCCTATCTTTGCCACCTCTCCTTGGCCAATCATCTGAGGAAAATGAAGAAATAGTATAAACTAGTTACAGTTAACTGTGACTGTCCCCCTCCTAACTTTTCCACTAACTAACGTGGATGTTTTTGCTTTGGCCTCATTTTGAATCTTACTGCTTAGGAAACACATGGTGCTACCTCTTATTGTGACATTGCTTTTTTGTAATGTTAGCCACAACAGAGATGACAACTATTGCATATATACACATGGAATTCTTTTGTTCCTTCATTGAGAAAAATATCTCTTGCACACCTGCTATGAGCCAAAATTAAATTGAAATACTCATCCTCAGAAGATACAGTTAAACTACATATGACTCAATATGAAGAAACAGGCACAGCCTTGGTTCAGTGACTCATGCTGGTGATTCCAGCACTTTGGGAGGCTGAGGTAGGAGGATCATTTGAGGCTGGGCATTCAAGAACAGCCTGGGCAACATAGCAAGACCCTTTCTCTAAACCTCCGCCCCCTCAAGAAAAATACTAGCCAAGTGTGATGATGCACACCTATAATTCCAACTCTTTGGCAGCTGAGATAGGAGGATCACTTAAGCCTAGGAGTTCAAGGTCACAGTTAGCTATGGGTGTGCTGCTGTACTCCAGCCTGGGCAACAAAGCAAGGCCAACCCTATGTCTTAAAGAAAGGAAAAAAAGAAAAAAGAAACAGGCATGACTGTGGGTAAGGACATGACTGGCCCATCATCAAGACAAAACCCTTCTTCATGCCAGTGTGGTAACAAGTTCATAAAGTCATAGTTCAGCAGTGAAGAACATGTGCACAGGACTGTGTTTCTTCATTACTGATGTTTTGGTGATTACTCTGATCTTGTTAGCTGGTTGATCTTCCCATCAGGTTCCACTTTCAAAGGGAAACGTGGCAGGTGCAAATGACTTATATGCAAATGGATAAATAGTTGTAACTGAATTCCCAGAAGACAGGTATTAGGTTTAATTAACTCTGTCACATTGCTGCATTTGTGAGCTCACCCACACCAATGGACTCTTCCCTCATTCCCGTCATCTGCCCCAGGGACAGCCAGCCAGTCTGACTTCACCTGGTCACTGCTAAGCTTTCAGCCTTAAATTTTTCCCTTGTGCAAAATTGCCATCAGCTCACCCTCCCTGATGTATTGGCAGGGCTAATTATACTGTTTTCTGAGCACGGTTAACCTGGGTGGATCTTGTTACCTCAGAAAAGTTCATTCCATTTGTTCTTCCCCTCTTGCTCTCAGACCATCATCTGCAAACAGCATAAGCAGCAGCACATCTTCGAATCACAGTGGCTACACTCCAGAGCCCCCTTTCCCCCCAGTTGGAGCTGACCTCGCCAGCCGACTGTCCAGTGATGAAGGGGAGATGGACGGAGCCGACGAACCCGAGAAGCTAGACTGTCAGTTCTCCACACACCACCCCAGACCTCTTGCGGTAGGCCTCCTGTTCTCACCCACATGCCCTTCCCCTGTGCTTTGCGGGCTCTGAGGTGACAGTACCAGAGGTGCACCTGCCTGAGGAAAGGCCACCAGTACAGTGTTTGACGAAAAGGCTTACCCTGAGATCAAATGATTGCCTTAGAAATACCCCTGGACATCACAAAAGGAAAGGAAAGGGCTCCTGGCTGATAACAACCCTGAGTATTTGTGGTCCACCTTGATGCAAGAATGCATAAGACAGTTATTTCTGTAAGTGCCCTTGGGAGCTGAACTTCTGGCCTTGGCCATCTAAAATGGAGCCTGTGATGTCTGAGTTAGCCTGGTTCAGCAGCTCTGGAAACTGTAGAGCAGGTGTCCTCAAACTACGGCCCACAGGCCACATGCAGCCTACCTAGGACATTTATCTGGCCCGCTGGGTGTTTTTGTCACTGCTGCCTGTCCTGCTTAGCAGCCTACTCTTCCCGGAGCCTGCAGTCTGGCCCTCCAACAGTCTGAGGGACAGTGAACTGGCCCCCTGTTTTAAAAGTTTGAAGACCCCTGCTGTAGAGCATCCAGCTCTTACTGGTGTTCTCCCTGGTGGTTCTGAGTTATATTATGCCTGGTTTGGCTATCTGGCATCAGAACGCTGTGTGAGTGTGTTGAGGGAAGGAAGAGGAAGCATTTTAGAGCAGCATGATCGCTGATTAACAAAAAGAGCACTGGCTCGGCGCGTATAGCTCAACCGGCTAAGGCGCCAGCCACGTACACCTAAGGTGGCGGGTTCGAATCCCCAGCCTGGACCCGCCAAACAACAATGATGGCTGCAACCAAAAAA
Source organism: Galago senegalensis (assembly GCA_963575145.1). Taxonomy (NCBI): domain Eukaryota; kingdom Metazoa; phylum Chordata; class Mammalia; order Primates; family Galagidae; genus Galago; species Galago senegalensis. The sequence continues at coordinate 14,893 of CAUYTI010059103.1, forward strand.
AAAAAAAATAGCCGGGCGTTGTGGCAGGCGCCTATGGCCACAGCTACTTGGGAGGCGGAGGCCAGAGACTCGCTTGAGCCCAGGAGTTGGAGGTTGCTGTGAGCTGTAATGCCACGGCACTCTACCCAGGGGGACAGCTTGAGGCTCTGTCTCAAAAAAAAAAAAA
>CAUYTI010059104.1:0-41890 GCA_963575145.1 Galago senegalensis
AATAAAACTCAACTTAAGGAAGCTTTTCAAACAGTATATTCTAAATACATGACAGAAATATATAAAGAAATAAAAACAGGGCAGTGCCTGTGGCTCAGTGAGTAGGGTGCTGGCCCCATATACCGAGGATGGTGGGCTTGAACCTGGCTGGGCCAAACTGCAACAACAGTAACAACAAAAAATAGCCAGGCATTGTGGTGGGCGCCTGTAGTCCAGCTACTCAGGAGGCTAAGGCAAGAGAATCACCTAAGCCCAAGAGCTGGAGGTTGCTGTGAGCTGTGATGCCACAGCACTCTACTGAGGGTGACAAAGTGAGACTCTGTCTCTAAAATAAATAAATAAATAAAAAGTCTATGCTATGTGGACTAAAGATTAGGTTTTTCTCTGATGTATCAAATGTGCTGAGGCAACTTGAAGAAACTCAGATCACAGCTATGTGCCTCGGTTTCCTCAGAGGTAAAAGGCAGATGATAACACTGCCGTCTTCCTCAGAGAAACCGTGAGGACTGAGTGAGTTCACAGACTCGAAGCCCATGGGAGGACTCAGGCTCACAGTGGCCCCAGGCTGCTATCACCATTATACTCTGCTGTTTTTCCCACTTCTATTGACACAACCATCCTCTCTTCCAGTGGGAAGTTCTATGGTGTGCTGCCCCAGTGGGTCCTTATGAAGGACGCTCCACGGCACTGCCCTGCTGGAGCACGGAGCACAGGCTGCCCAGGGGTTAAACCCCAGACAAAGAAAACTGCCCTGAGTTTAGGATTTCAGGCTGTCTTCCTCATAAAATAAAGTTTGCTAAGTACAACATTGGGAATTGATAAATTCATTGAGTGAACGAAGGCTTCCCAGCCATTTGTCCCAGTCTTTCTGTCAGGCTGCAGCCCCCACCAGGAGAGGCACCCTCCCCTCCCCCCAGACAGTGAGTCCACCTGCTGGCCCTGCCCCCTCCCTTGCTGGCCCTGCTCCCCCCACCCTGACACCCCCAGCTTCCCAGCCTCTTGGAGCTCCTCTAGGAGCGTGTAGCACCCAGACCCCAAGGGAGCAGTGACCTACTTCCCCTGCTAGGCTCCTTAATATTCCTAAACACTAATTTCTCCAAAACTCAAATCTGCATTCCACTTTCTTATCTTCACCACTGACTACTCTTCACAAAATTAATGAATGGAGATTCAGCCAAAGAGACCCTGGCTAGTGAGCTGCGACTCATCTCTCTCCCTGCTCTGCATTTCACGTGCACTTGGTGGAACAGAGCAGTAATGATGTGACAGTGACGTATTTTTCCTGATACACCCCAAATAACAAGAACGACAGGGACGGTACTCACATGGGATTATTGCACTGGCGGGTTCGGAAGCGAACACCAGTTCCACAAGTCCGGGAGCAAGAGCCAAACTTGGTCCAGGACCCCCAGCTGCCATCCTGCCTCTGCTGACTGGCGCTCTTCCACATGCAGTGGCCCTTGTAGCACCACTGAGAAAACGGGAGAAGGTAATTGTGAAACTCCTGCAACCCCAGAGCTGCAGCCGCTACACCAGAGGAACTTCATTTCCTCTTCCTGTAAGTGTCCAGGTGAAGACGCATTTAAAATTATCTAAAAGCAATTAAGATGCTCTATTGAAAGGGTCATTTAGACTTGCTTTTTTAAGTATAAAATTTAAAATAAAAACATCATTCTCTCAGATAAGTTTCTGTGATGCATTCAGCGTGAGCGTGGTCAGAGTGCACGGGAAGTACCAGTCTGCCCGTCAGTGCTGCAGGGTCGGAGGGCAGTGTGTGCCACGCTAAGCTGATGACATGAAAATACGTCCCCACTTAGAGAATGGTCGCCATAACAGAGTCAGCTTTCAAAGCACTTTCAGTTACTTTCTAAAATTTTAATTCACAATGTTCTGAGAAGACAGAGGTCAGACAGCTGATCTTTACCTTGAGGAGGAGGAAAACGGAGTCTGGAAAGGTCATGGACGGCTGAAGTGCCAAAGCTGAGTCCCCACAAGGAAGTTAAGTGGGACAGCTAGAAGCTGGTCCCGCAGAGGCGCTGCGCTCACAGTGCCCAGCCCCACACCGGGCCCCCAAAGATGCTCGTCACTTTTATTTCAAAATTTGGACTTACTTTTCAATGTAATATGTAACAAAGTTTTATATTTTAAAACTCAACTTTAAAATTTAATGTAACACTAATTTAACTAATTTACATTAGAGTTACTAATGTAACACTAAATATATTTAGAGGAGTTGGATGTTATACCACACTTCTTTTTAAAAGCAAAAATGAATCAACTCACTACTTTTCTTGTTTTTCATCAGAAGTTTGTGATACTGAATTTTCCCAAAGCAAGACGCTGCCTCTGATGTGCTCGGCACAGAGCCAGACAGCGCGAACACTTATGGTGACAGGTTTTATTATTGCTATGCTCATAAGTCTCATCACAAGCACAGTTTATACACAGTTGAAACTAAGCTTTTAAGGAACTAAAGCTATGTAAATCTTCTTGCCAGCTTTTGGTTCTGCCTACACCATCTCATTTCTCCACTAGTCAGGGCTCTTCAGCTTGTGTTCTCTGCAGGCCTCTGTTTTGGGATCTTTCCTCAGGAGCAGCACAGCTTGGCACTCGGCCCTTCTCTGAGTATTCAATCTGAGTACACAATCTGAAAGTTAAAACCTCCGGGCATCTTTCCCCCAGGAGCAGGGCCAAATCTCCTGTATAAATTCACATGACTCTATTTCTGGGTAACTTTTACAAGGAAGGAGAAGCCCCTGAGCCCGTCAGCTCCAGCAGAGGGCGCTGTGCTCAGTGCCCTCCCCACTCTGTCTGCACACAGGGGCCAAGTGTGGCCCCATGGACAGCAGGTGCCAGTGCCCGGGCCTGCAAGTGTTAGCAAAAGTAAGAATTTTAAATGAGGGGATCATCCCAGATTATTTAGGGGGCCCTATGTGGATCCTATAATGGATCCTACATGGATCCCTATAAGACAGGGACAGAGACTGACACAAACAGGAAAGGCAAGGTGATATGACCCTGCAGGGAGAGGCCGACTGGCCAGGGCATGTGGGCGGCCCCAGAGCTGGGAGAAGACAGAACAGACTCCTCCAGGGAGTGTGGCCCTGCCCACACGGGAATTTCAGACTTCCGCCGTCTGGGACTGTAAGAGAATAAACTGCTATTGTTTAAGGCCACCAAGTCTGTGACAATTTGCTCTGGCAGGCACAGGGACTAGCACGTTCTTTCAGTGCATTCCCAGAATGAAGCCTCCTGAATAAGCCTCTCCTCACCGTTTTCCAGACTTGTCAAGCTGAGTCTCACATCTTCACGGTGTGAACAGAGACACTCACCTTCCCAGCAGCACACTCAGTGCCATCGAGCGGGGGCCCCTTCTTGGTCTTGCAGAAGTAGGGGTTATCAGGGTGGCTGCACCAGAGCTGTTTGCACGGGTCGAAGGTTCGGAACTGTGAGAGAGGACCAAACTCTGAGCAAGTGCTCCGACAGTGTGACACATACCAGCGTGGTCCACAGTCTCCGCACACCGTGTTTCTTGGGTATTTTCATTTCAGGTGAACAGCCAAAGTTGTGACATGTTAAGAAAAAAAAGTTGCATAAGAATTCTAAGTAGAAAATACTTTTATTCTACTTTTCTAAAGTAATAGTAATAAACACTGATTCAGCTAATCCCGATCACTTAATCTGGAAATTGTATTGTTCATGATATTGAGCCCAAGCTTTATAATTCTCACATCTAAAACAGTAATGCAGGTAATTAGAGCTCACAGTGCACAGTTTAGACGGACCACAAGTTATAGATGAGGGATTTCAAACAACAAATCCATTTCTTTTCAGAACTATGAAATACTTAGTTTTCCTGCTCTAATACCACAAAGCTTGATCCAACATATTAAAACCCTTCCTTTTGCTAAAAAATGAATTACTAAAGATCAATGTGGAAATTCAACAAGACATGCCTCTCATCTGAGCAGTATGTGGGAGACAGACCTTAGTGGAGCCTATTGTAGCATTTATTACGTGTCCCTGTTGGGCTAAGCACTGTAAATACATTACCAAATCTAATCCTCACACCAATCCTATGAGGTAAATACCATTGTTACCCACATTTTACATATAAAGAAACTAACCCAGAGAGATAAAATAAGGTGCCCAAGGTTGTACATTTAATAAGCATCAGGTCCAGCACCTGGCCCACCCAGTCTGAGAATGGTCCCTATATTTCTGACTCCCCTGCTGTGCCACACAACTATTGTATGAGCAAATACCAGCACAGCCCTTTCCTACTGTCGCATGTGTGTGGAATCCTGGCTGTCACATCAAAGCAAAGCAGTATATCTAAGGCTTAAGAATCATCTCCAAAGGGCACAGAAACCAGGGAGGAACAGAGCATCGAGATTGGAGCCTGGTAGCCCGAGTTTCACAGCTCAGCTCCCCTGTTTCCCGGCCATGTGACTCAATCACATTGCTTAACCTCTGCAAGCCCTGAGTGCTTTTATTGTACAGTGGAAATACAATAGTTCTCTTCCAGTCTGTCGTGAGGATTAAACAGATAGAACGTGTGAAGCATGGAGCTTCCGCACATGGCCATGCAACAGACACAGAGCACTTGGTAGATGCTCTCCTGCTGCACCTGTGAGTCTGTGACCTCACCAAGCAGGGGCTGCACAAAGAGATTTGAAGAGGCAAAGCTGGCATCAGCTGTGAGCCACGTACCACAGTGCACATTTTATAACCAATTCCAAAATCAAAATGGGCAAAGTCGGCATCAGCTGTGAGCCACGTACCGCAGTGCACATTTTATAACCAACGCCAAAATCAAAACGGCATTGCTCGTCCATTGAATAATTGATTCCAGGAAGTTCGGGGAGTTTGGGCCAATCGTGTTCAAAAGGGTCATCAAGGAGACAGTCATAGGAACTGTAGGAAGAGAAATATTACATGTAGCTAAATTTTTATTCTTTATAATCATGTCCTAGTACAAAAGTAACCTTAGTTTATGTACTCTAGAATTTCACCAAAATCATAGAACAAGTTCACAAAAGCATACACTTTAAGGCTTCAGCTTCGGTTTCATTTAGAAAAAGACCCTTCACCCTCATTTTTTCCAGGAAAGTAAACCACGTATGACCTAAGAATCTAGTAAAGCCACGATTATTTGCATCACCATTAACCCCCCACATTGCCTGGTAGGGCAGTCCTCACACCTGTACTACGGTGTAGGTGTGGGGTGGTAAAATGCACAGGCAGGAATTACATGACCAGGCTCGGCTCATCCTCAGCTGAAGTTGGCCCATTAGTCAAAGATTCCATAAAGAATTTACTAAGGGTAAATTATATTACAGCTAAAAATTCACTTAAATTCTAGGCTTACTGATTAAAATACTGGGAAATATTAAAATATGTTATGGATTGCTGTACCAAGTGCTCTGAGTCATAAGAAAATGTTTATTATCAACAACCATTTTCATTTCCTAAAATTTTGTCTTGATCACAAACTGAGTCAGTTTCACATCTGTAGACTATAAAATAAATGCTCTTGTGACACGTGGCAGGGGACGCACGCACTGGATGTATCTTCTCAGCTCTTGGCCACTGCATCGGGACCAGTGGTACCGGTGGAAAGCTGCCTGCACCAAGGGGGCCATGACGCTGCCCATGGCCGTCTCGTCGCCGCACCTGTTCCCTTGGCCGTCGTGCTCCATCCCCAACCTGCAACACAAAGGAGGCCTCCCAGTGAGACCCAGGGGAGTACAGCTTTGGTTTCATTCCTGTTCTGAAAATAAGTGCTGGGAAATGTGTATTTTAAGGCAATGTGGCTTTCCTGGAAAAGTCCCAGAAGCAGAAATGAGGAGCCACCTGCTAGGAAAGCCTTTCTCTTCCCCTGAGGAGCAGAGCAGCGCCTCTGCACACCAGGTCCTCCTCTCCTTTCAGTGGCCCCTCGCAGTCTCCAGCCACCGACTTGGCAAAAGACAAAACCCCTGCTGGTGTGCGCTCTGCCCAATGTGGACACAATACTGGGAGAAGCAGCAGGAAAGAAAAAGACCTTTTTTTACTTTCTGGCTGCTAACAGTGACTTACACATGGCCAGTTTCGTGGGCTACTACAAAAGCAGATGAAAAGCCGTCCTCATGATTCAGAGTGCAGCTTCTTACAGGGTGACACATGCCCGTGACTGGCGCGTACCCTGCGGAGAATGACAATCACTCTTATTTTCATTATATGAGAAAACCCACTAAGAATCACTTCTGGACCTTTGCCTAAGGAGGAAAAAGAAAAGCTTTTCAGGAAACAGGCAAGTATTTATTTCCCTGCTAAGAGCATGCCACATTCTCTTGGGAAAGTCACAGGTAACGGTTCTAAAAAGATTCCCTGGGTCTGCCTTTTCTTCCGTTACGAGAGAAGGACCTGCCTGGGGTTATCATTCTCTTCTGCCCACCAGCTACGCCTCCCCTGTCTTTCTGTTTTAGTAAATGGTCTCTCAGATTGTGGTATTGGTGAAGGGAGCCAGAAATTCCATCAGCGCTGAAGAGAAAGCCATCAGTCTGCTTTTTCAGAGCTTGCCAGTGAACCCAGGCCGACCCTGGAAGGGGCTCTCTGGCCGGTGAACGCAGGCCGGCCCTGGAAGGGGCTCTCTGGCCACAGTCATTTCTCCTGGCATCCGTTTTTTCACCCCAGACAGTTAGTGGACATTGTGCTGCATTTTACAGCAACCCCTCTGTACCCCAAATGCACAATCATTATTTTAAAGGCAAGGTTAATCTAGTATGGTATTCAAGTGGTATTTAATGTGTGGATTTCAGAGAAGTCCCTAGAAGCAATAGGAAAAGACATATGCTTGGCGGGTACATGAAAAGTAGATGTGAAGATGAGGATATTCAGACAGGCTGCCTAACTCAGGATTACTTTAGGAAGTCATGTCCTTAAGTTGTCCTCTATATATTAATGACAATACCTTGCATTCCAGCAGGTCCAAAGTCTTGCCTGGTTAAGAAGATTGCGTGATCGTGATGCTCAGAGTGGTTGAGATCGGACCTCTGCTGCTGGCAGGCCCAGCGACACACGTTCTCCAGGCTCCTGGACGGGTTTCCCCTCTCGATGAGGCTGATGGACTGACAGGAAACAGAACATTAAACGCACCATAGTATTTTCCCAAAGACATCCATTAATAACTTTCCCTGACGCTGAAATTTGGGGTTAACGTACTTAATAACTTAGTAACGTTATTTGGGGCTCACTCAGTTCCATGTTGGCTTAGGGATTCTAAATGCCCGGCAGGCACCAGGATGGGGATCATATTGCCATTTTAACTGACACACTTCCGAGAATGTCTGATGCTGGGGTTTCCTACTGTGGGACAACTTAATATGAATCATTTGAGTAAAATTTTAGTAATCTAAATGTTTCTTGATTCAGCTTAGATTTGAGTTTCATTGACATAAAAATTAAACTATTGGGAAAGATTTTGGCATAAGGCTTTTCCCCAGAGATGTGAAAGTAAGAGATCTTATTTAAAATTTGTGTTTATTTTTAGTCCAAAATTAATCAACATGTGGGAATAAGTTCTTCCATGACCTGGCAAAGCCAGTCAAATCCTAGTTCATAGGGAGAAGTCAAACTATATTAACCTTACTCTACAAACAAACAAAATTTCCATTTTTACATGTCATGGTAATGAAGAGAGGTGGATTCTTACCTTGTAGTTCCAACAGATGAATTTAAATTCCTTGGAATGTTGCTACTATCACATTATGGTCAGGAGTTAAAAGTTCAGGGGGGAAAGGGCCCATCCTTCCAGAACCCAGGAGCCACACTTCCCAGAGTAGTTCTGGTGAAATGAGAAACTGAACTTGGAACCCACATTAGTCCCCACTTGGCTGATAGGCTGAGATTTTTGTTGCATTTCTGCAAATGTTATTATCAGTGTTTACATTCTTTATAAAGTTAGCATGGTTTGTGATATGTTAATCACATACTTTTCCACAAATAATTTAACAACCGACTGAGGCTGTTATTTCCAACTGTAGTTAGTGTGTACTGGCTGTTGGCGTCACACAGGAGGTCAGGGTTACGGGAGGGATAAACCAAAGATCAGCGACACCGTGTCATTAGAAAACGATAGGGGATGTTAAGCACATAATGAAATGCAAACACATGGTTTTTTCCCATTTCCTAAATGTACAAATTCATTACTGAAAGTATTTCATAATCAGAAGAATTAATTACGGGAGAGGGACATAAGTTTAAACATCAAGAAAATTATCAACTTAGTCATTTCCTCTTCAAAGGGAGAAAGCTTTTCACCCATTTTATTATTTCCAAGTGGAGGACACATCCTGTAACATTTTACAGGTGCTAAAATTAACTACATTCTATGAAATGCCTACTGCATACATTTTGATTTGACTGTTTTTGCAATAATTAAAGCTCATTTACATGAAAATGTTTACATGTGCTGCACTTTCTGTTAGTGGACAGGTATACATGTGAAACACTGTTTTCAATAAATCAAGAGAAGGCAAACATGTGTGTTTTTTTTTTCTGCATCGATTGATAGATTCCAAGCACCGGAGAGTGTCTGCCACCAGCAGGCATTCCATGTAAACGTTTGAATGAAGAAATGAATGGCCGACTTGACGACCAGGATGGGCCTAGGAGAGTCTCTCTCTCATGATGTGATCTATTTCCATGCACAGGACCTTGCTTAAAATCAGAATAGCGACCTACATCTCCATGGAACAGAAGTAAATAAGCGAGTAACAGCAGCTCACAGATCATTCATGATCTGCTCAAAGTTGGGGTCTCCACCTGCTGTGGAAGTCTCTCTCTGAGCCATTGGGGTCTGTCTATGCACAAGCTGCTGGGGCATTAGCGGTTTCGTCTTCTGTTTGGTGACCCAGTTCCCAGTATTTACAGCTCACATATGTTAAGACATTTTACCTTTGCATAGCCCAACATGATCATGCGCACCAGGACCACGTTTATATGTACTCCAAGGGACTCATCATGGTAAATCTCATTCACCTAAGGAACAGAAGAGACGGTCACTGGAGGAGGTCGCTGCAAAGGCTTCCCGAGAGGCACAGCACTCAACAGTCAGCCCGGGAGCCCTATAGCACAGCATCCAATTACCTTTTCTTTAATTGAGTTTAAACTGAATTCTGAAATGAAGTCATTTACTTTGAGCTTTGGAACAATCTTTGGGTACGTGAATTACTGATCTTAGAACCTTGACAGTGACAGGAACCAAGAAAATGTGCCCATAGAGGGCTTCACTAAACTGCTATGGGGCTGGAAGGAACCTACGTATGACGTGGCCCATGTGTGACATTCATGGGAAGCAGCTGCTGCAGGGTGATGCTGACGTACCCCTGCACTCTGAGCCAGCTGCACCCGGGGTGGCGAGAGACAGACCAGGCCCATGGGGTCCCATGTGGAAGCTTTTTGATATCTAAATTACTCGGGTGACCGTACAAGTGCTTATCAGATGAATGTCGAGTTTAGATGTAGCTCAGAAGAGCAAAGTTAGTTGCTGCTTTTTATTTAATTTTTAAAGTTAAGCTGAAATTTCTAACAGTGATTTGGCACACTTTAAAATCATAGATACTGGAATTAACCCCACCCCAGAGGTTGTAGGCCACACTGTTTTATACAGACAAGGATGATAAAGCCCAAATAAATTAACTGACATGTGAAATACACAGCAAACCGCGGGCAGCCGTGGATGTAAAGTGGACTCTAGTCATACCTGACTAAACTGCTGCAGAACTGGTGCTGGACTCGTGCTGACCACACATGCTCAGCAACCTGGCAAATGGTGCTGGGGACGAGGACAGTAGGGTGATGCTAGAACACAAAGTTCTTAGCTGATCCCAAGGACGAGAACTCAACACCTGTCACAATGCCTGAAAGAGGGCTGGGACACCTAGGGGTCCCTCGGCTCACAGTCCCAGAGACGGGGCCCATGGGCACAGCCCACCGGAGACACACAGAGGGGAGACGGTGCTCGCTCACAGGGAGCAGCTTTGAAAATAAGACGACTCCAAATGAAAGAACGTGCTAAAGAAAGAAAGCCACAAATCATGCAGTTTTTGACTTGCCATACAGACCAAGACATAGATCAAGAAATTTCAACCAAAACATTTCAAGAATCCAATGTTACTGCACAGAACACCTTAAAAACCAAGGCCTTGAAGCAGACTGCAGGCATCTGACTAATGTCTGGGACACGAACAGAGGAACACAGCAAAGACGCAGGTGAGACGTCTAAGGCAGAATCTACTGACAAGGGCAAAGTGTGGTTCAAAAAGAGAAAATGTAAGGTCCTTTGAAGTGGAAAAATGCACACATAAATACGTACGTACAGGTGTAAACACATACACACATGTGTGTGCCACGCTCACATAAAATGGTGAGATCCAGTGTAAAACCTTCACAAAACAAGCCAAGATGACACAGGTGTGCAGGCCGACAGCTAGTACCCACGTTGTCCCACTCCAAGCTAATATGCACGTGAAGTCCTGAGCTCATTTTCCTGTGCTGTCTTACGGCAGGGGTATTTGAGAACACAGGAAGGTGCCCAGAGAAGAGCAAAGAGCAAATAGCCCAGAAAATATGTCACGTGAAGAGCCGCTGGGGAGACACAGTGGTGGAAATCCTGAGGACCAGACCTTAACAAATCCTGATTCGACCCCTCGCTGCCTGTGAGACGTTCACCTGGCTGAACCTCAATTCAAGGAACATAATAAAAATACCATCCCACTTGAGTTAAAAACTAAAAGATTTAACTCATGTAAACAAATTGCTCAAAAACTGTGTGAGCATAGTGGAGGGTGTTTAAGGACATTAGAGCACGGGAAGCGGAGGGGGGAGCCCTTGAAAGACGACGTAGGAGCTGTCACGTGGAAAGGGGTTCAGTTCATGCTGTGTGTCTATAAGAAACAAAAGTAGAAAGCGTTCACATTACTCAAGGGGACAGTTTCAACTCACGGGAAGGAGAATGTGAGTGCTGGACAAAACGCTGTGGGCAGATTCTCTCATCTTACCCCACCCTCAAATTTACTACAGACTGGTCAACCCTTCCACCTCCTCTTCTGAATTAAATCCTAAATTCACCTAAATCCATAGTTCAATAGAAGTAAAACATCCAAAGCCAGGCCTGCCGCCAGCCCATTTACTCAGAGACTCACAGATGTCCCAGGAGGCTTCGTGCAGGGCAGCGGCCCCAGGTTAGATATGCAGCTTCACACACAGTCACCCAAATGTGACAGCATTTGAAGTTAAAAAAATGACGGGGAGCAATGTTGGTAAATAAACAAAACTGAACAATACAGCCTAAAACTAGAGAAAGGTGAACTGACTTCTGGAGGAGGAGTGTAGCGGGAGGAGGCACCCGCAGCCAGGGCAGCCCAGCAGTGCCCAGTGGAACACACCCCAGGGCGGCAGGAAACATCTGCCTCAGAAAGCCTTCAAATCACAGACTGAAGGGAAGGCAGCAATAACAACAAATAGTCTGTGATAATTCAATTGGTATAAAACATACATATAATCATTGTAAACTAATAAATTCATTTCAACTTGGTGAATTTTAAAATTAAGGCAGCACCAAGAAAGTATAATAGACAAGATTATTTCCAGTACTTATTATGTTATAGAATAAATCACCATTTTGAAGTCGAATTTCCATTAAACAAAAGAACTTAGCAGAAGCCATTATCACACCAGGCTAATTAGAAGGCCTGGTGCTCCACAGGAATCCAGAATCAGTTATGGAATCTTGGGATTCTGCATATATTTTTTTGAAACTCATGAAGTACACATACATTATTAGGAGTAGGAATAATCAATTGTAAGGGAATAATATTTTCACATAGCAAAAGCAAATTAGCAAATGCTTGGAGTCTACACTGTGCAAAGCACTGAATCTTACCTATTATTTTGCTTTTTAAGACCTAAAAGAGTTGGTTCCTACACAATACTCAGTTTTCAAAGGTACCTAATGATGGTGCTGCTTTTCATCTTGCCAGAGCTCATCAGTGCATGGAGACATGTTGTGTTTTATATTCCAAAATGCATGGAGTGTGGCAAGAGCTGAGAGACCTCCCAGCTCTCAGACTCAGAGACCTCAAGCCCTGGGTTTGGCCAGTTAAGACTGAGTGCCCTTTGAGGGTAATTTAGCCTGTCTTGTCAGAAAATTGTAACAGCACTAGCTCTGCCTGCTTCCCAGGCTGATGCTCAGATGAAACACAATACCACACAACTATACTCAGCGAAGTGAGGTAGCACCCATCCACCATCCATGCAAAAAGTTTTAAAGGTCTGTGGTTATAGTTTCATAGTCTACCGGAAATGATCAAGAAAGACAGGTGCCCTCATCATAGTTTGCACTGAGAGGGATCTCAAGACTCTTCTATTTGAAAATGTTAAACCCAATCAAATGAAAGATAGAGTCTAAATTATTAAGAAAAGTATTAGAAAAATCATTTGACAGTAATAGTTTTCTTAACAGTCTAAATGTTGTAGAAAAGAGCCTTCCAGCAGGTGGCAGTGTGTCCATTTCTGGAGGGGGGAGAAGCCCGGGCGCTGAACACACCTGCGTCTGTGCACACACCATCAGCGTGTCTGCCTTTTCCCATAGTCACACACAAATAAAATACCTTCTCTAAATAAAAAATTCAAAACCTGAGGAAAATTCTACATTTTCTATTCTTATTTGACTTTTAAAAGCAAGGAAAAACATTGAAAAATATTAAACAAAGATTTTATTTAAATTTTTCTCATGTCATCAGATAGCAACTTCATAAAAGAGGCATTAAAAAAATCCCCATGACCTGAATGTTCTTAGCATTCAATAAACAATATATGAAAACAACTGAAAGTATTTCATACTGAATTAACAATTAAAATCTGTCAAGGTAGACTAAAATAATATTTGTTGAGAAAGTATAATTTTCAATGAAAAAAGGAGAATTTTTAAAGTAAAAGCAAATTCAACAACAGAGAAAGAGAATAATTAATATTATATAGAGAACTTTGCAGCTTCCAGAAATTGCTTTAAACATTTCACTTACATTAATTCAAGCAACAACTTTGGATATGTTATTTTCTCCACTTTATATCTAAGGAAGTTGAGGCCTAAAGAAGTTAAGTGACTTGCTCAGGGCCACACAGGTAGAGCACGGACCCAGGGAGGAAAACCCAGGCGGTGTGGCTGCACAGCGGGCAGCGCTGACCATGCTGCTGGCATCGCACGGACCGCACAGCACAGCGCTGACTCCACGCACGGAATTTGGTTTCAGAATAATCAATAACCATTCACTGCTATTGAAAAATATGGTGTGGAAACATATTGAGAAAGAGAACTTAAAATTTTCACTTCCTTTTGATGACCTTTCTTCCTGTAAGTTTTAAGGAAATGACTTGGATTCGGAATTTAATATAAGAATTTCTAACAGATTAATATAAGGGTATTCTGTAAAACATTTAGGAAAAAGTAAAGAGAAGATAGAGCAGCTCCTTGGAAAAGTTGGATCAGAAAAGAGCAGATAGGGCAAGAAAAACACCTGTGTTTGGGGTTTCAGAGAAACAGCAGTGTGAACACCCTAAGACGTCAGGTATCTGCCCCCCACATGCAGATCAGTGTGCGGTACGTGGGACTGAGCATCTCACCTCTCTGCCCCCCCATGCAGATCAGTGTGTGGTACGTGGGACTGAGAATCTCACCTCTCTGCCCCCTACATGCAGATCAGTGTGTGGGTACGTGGGACTGAGCACCTCACCACTCTGCCCCCCACACGCAAATCAGTGTGCGGTACGTGGGACTGAGCACCTCACCACTCTGCCCCCCACACGCAGATCAGTGTGTGGGTACGTGGGACTGAGCATCTCACCTCTCTGCCCCCCACACGCAGATCAGTGTGTGGTACGTGGGACTGAGCACCTCACCACTCTGCCCCCCACACGCAGATCAGTGTGTGGGTACGGGGGACTGAGCACCTCACCTCTCTGACCCCCACACGCAGATCAGTGTGTGGGTACGGGGGACTGAGCATCTTTTCATGGGAACCACCCCACTGGGCCCTGGGTGGATTTTCTATGAGGCGTTTAGTGTGGAGCCCAGAATCTTTATTACATTACCTGAAAGAAGGGGAAAACAGAACACTAATTCAATTTTCAGATGACCTTAAACCCTCACAGGTTGCCAGTCATGTCAGGGTGGGGAGAAAAGGTAACATCTAAGCAAGTTTTCCTTTCCTTGAAAGGAAAGTTCCCTCCAGGTTTGTTCCCGGACAGGACAAATTCTCCCCGGACATTTCGCTGGCAGGACAGTCTGACCTGCTTTGTCTGACTACTTGATGAAGAGCTTTGTCTGGCTTCAACCAAGCAGTGCTCATTTCCCTCAGAGGGGTGGGTTAGTCTGGAGAGGCAGATGGCCAGGGCTGTGAGCACGGGCTCTGCAGCTGGACTGGCTGGACTTGACCTTAGCCATACAACCCTGGGCCTATTACTTGTTTCTGTGCCTCAGTTTCTCCATCTAAAAACTGGGATAATCACAACATTTTCCTCTGAGGACTGTTGAAAGTAATAAACTAGGTCACATATATATATATGGCACTTGAGATGGAACTTGGTTTTACACGTGCAAAAACATTTGTCAGCCATAATTAATGCTATTATCCACGTAGAAGCAAATAAGTAGTGCATACATATATTTTTTGAAGAGACTTTTGGTTAATGGAAAGTAAATAAGTAATGAAAAGATAGCCTGAGTGATTCTGGCTGGAAATAAAAGAATTTTTAAACGGACTGAGGAAAAGCCTGACTCTGTCCAAGAGTCTCTCTCACATAGCTGAAGGTTGCAAACACTTAACTATTTGGAACGTCAGCTCCACACCCTATTCCTTTGACTTGGGGAAGTGCACTGTCTCCCAATCTGCCTACTCTCTTCCCTCACTCAAATCTCACCTGTAATCTCATATGAAATAATAACTACTGAGTACCAACATTCGCATTCAGTATTTACTGAACAGCTGCACCCACATGTTCCGGGGGTGGGGAAGGGAATAGTAAATGAACGTCAGTCTCTGTTCTCATCAACCATAGATTCTATTCAGCAAAACAAGCTATAAGGATGACAAATACATACATACAAAAGGCACGCAGACAAGGTGACCTTCAAAACAAGGTCATTTCAAATGAGAACAGGTACATGAAGAAAATATATCTGAGTGGCAATAGAGGAGGAGGGGGCAGGGAGAGAAAGGGTACTACTTAAGATTGAGCAGAAGGGGAGGGACAGATTTGGTCATGCGACCATTGGGGATGAACAGTCCAGGCAAAGAAGAGACGCCAAAAAAAGCTCAGCACACGGCTCGGCACCCGTAGCACAGTGGTTACGGTGCCAGCCACATACACCAAGGCTGGGAGTTCAAACCCAGCCCAGGGCCAGCTAAACAATGACAAATGCAGCAAAATAATAGCCGGGCATCGTGGCAGGCGGCTGTAGTCCCAGCTACACGGGAGGCTGAGGCAAGAGAATCACTTGAGCCCAAGAGTTTGAGGTTGCTGTGAGCTGTGACTCAGAACATGTTAGAAAGCTAAGAGCCCTGGAGAGGAGAGACGAGAGACTTCCTCACCAATGCCGTATAAAGAGACCGGGACTCACAGGAGTCACACAATCTCAGAGGAAAGACCTCCTCCTCACCAGCACTGTGTACATTGACCAGGACATGGAGAGGTCACATGACAGTCATTCTGATGCTGGACGTGCACAAGGTCCCAGTGCGTGCTCTCTGCCTGCAGCTTTGACTGTCTTCTTTCCAATCACAATCATAGCCCTGAGTCTCTACTTTTGTTTAAGGCTCTTTCCCATTTTTTTTTTTTAGAGATATTAGGTTCATAGGATCCATTCTCTGTGCCCTGTATTTGGTGCCTCCCTTTCTGGAGCTACTCTGCTACTTTTACTAACATTTTCGACTTTCTTTCATGAACAAACCATCCACCTACAATGTCTTGCGGCCTTTAGAACCACTCACTTCTGTATCCTTCAGCGACACCACTCTGTTTCTTGGGCACTATTGGCTCTGCTTTCTCTGAAGCCCAGCGGCTGTGTTGCCTGGGTCCTGTTCTGAGCTCTGTTCGCCTCACACACTCCCCTGCACTGTTTTGTTCACTGCCGTTTCTTCAACCAACACCTACAAGCTTACAAATCCAAAATGTCGCTGCTCCTCATACTGACTCACCTGTCTCAGACCCGGAACCATCGGTTCAACTCCAATAACAGGCCCGTCGACTTGGAAATGTACCCAGATACCTCAAAGTGCACCCATCTTTTCATTAAAATCTGCTCTTCTCTTCCAAACCTTCTGTCACAGCTCAGGACTAAACCCCTCTTGACACCTTCCTCTTCTCCAAGCACTAGGTCAGCCCGGCACAGAATCCTCTGCTCACCTCAGAAGTCTGCCCACCCGCACATCTGGCAGCTTCAGGCCCATTCAGCTCACTTGGAATGATGCAAGAACTTGTTGAAAGGTTTACAAAGGTTGGCTGATCAGAGCACATCCCCCTAGCTCTCCAGAAAGGAAGCTCACAAAGGTGAGATGGCTGTTTCCAGAAGCGTGAGCCCATCCGTTTGTGTTAGTTTAGCTTTTACCTCCATAAGCATCAAAGAAGCTTTGGAAGGATGGGGAGTCGGCCGTCTGCTGTGAGGCCCCATGGACTCTGCCCCCGTGGACTGCCGGACACGAGCCCAAGGCCCAGGGAGCATTGTTTCCTTTCCTTCAAGACTGAAGGTGATGGTTCCTTCAGTAAGCGAAACTTTTCTATGTCTCAGGACTCGGGAAAATAAAGGCTGGAGCAACTGGGAAGGATAAGACCATTCTGATACTTGTAGTACAACAGAGAAGAATGAATGACTTTCAGGAAGCTGAGATGCTTCAGTAGAAGCCAAGGGACCGTAGGCTGCACCCCCGAGTGCATGCCAGGCTATGTCAAGGTAACCCTGAGGTGGGGACTCGCTCCCAGAATGCCAGGTTCAGGACACCCCTGGGAAGGTGTGCGTGTTCATGTCAGGGGTGCTCCCTGCAGGCCGTCTCTGCAACCTGGTATGTTCAATCCACACTGGAAAAAGCAAGAGGGTCTGTTGAAGAGGCAAGTATAGAGTATAAAAGGAGTTTGGACCCAGATGGACTGTGGTTCATTCCCTAATTTTGTCACTTATGTGTCTAGGTTCAGAGCACAATGTCTTAGGAGAGTCTCTGTCCTCCAAATCATTATAATGCAGCCAGAATTCTCTTTCTAAAATGCAGACTGGCCAAGTCATTAATCTTTTAAAACCCTTTATGACTTCTCATTAGCAAGATGAAGTTCAAACTCCTTAGGAAGCACTGCAAATTTCTAGAGCTGCCCCTCCCTCCTCCTCCAGCCTCCTCATCTGCCATTTCTCCTAAACACCTTTCAATTTTACTATGCGACAGCCTACCAGCTGTGCTCCAAAGACACCATGAACTAACACATTAGTGTCCTGTTACAAGCTGTTCCCCATCTCCCACTGTCTCCCCTCTTGTAGCAGAGAAATGCCAACTCATCCTGCCCCGGTCAACTCGGATGATGTGTCCCACTGGCCTCATTTGCCAAACCACAATCCCTCTCTTTCACTTCATGTTTACATAGGACTTTGTGGCTGACTCTTGAAGAAACTATCATATTTTATTGTTATAACATATTTGTTGATTGATTTATTTCACCTTCTAGAATTAGCTCCTTTCCACAAGGAGCTAATTTTATTAATTTTTGCCTCCCAAGAATCAGACTTGAGAGGATATGTGTGCTAACTGAATAAATTTCTAGAGGATGGGTCTGAGTTGTGGTGTAAGGAATGGATCGTAGATGATGACTCCGCATATAAAACAGATGTGATCTGCTCAGTCGCCAGAACACATGTCCTCCCAGATAAATCCACCTTGCATCCACGCACAATATTTTCAGAAACATTAGTTAAGAAATCAAAAGCAGTATATTGATTTAACCATCTTTAAGTAACTAGTAACCACACATATTTGCTAACCCTTTAAAAAGTCCAGTAGCCCATTAATGCTTTGTAAGGACCAGAGTAAGGCTTTTGCAGAGTTTATATTTTCTTTTATAAATATTAGGTTGGGAGGCCTGCCACATCCAGAGATCGTGTCTAAGCTGCTGTTGCTTCATCATCCATCAAAAGAAGCCAATTTTAATATAAGAAAGAATTAAGAAATTCTTTCTTAATGATTTCTTAGAAGTACAAGACTGTTTTATTTTTTACCTTTTATTTTTGTACTGACAGGAACTCTCTTAAATGAATTCTTTTCATTTGATGAGTCCTGAAATTAAGACATTGATTCACTTCTTTGCAAGGCACTGAAAATTTCAATAGGTACAACAGAGCCAAAAGATCACTTCACAGATCTAGGAAATGACGAAGACACTTGCCCCTGTCGCAGACAGCAGTGTGTTGCTAACAGGTAGCACCTGGCACACTGGAAGAAAACAACCTACCCTATCAGCCACAAAACTCCACTTCATTGTCCTGTTAGAATTTTAGATTGCTGACTAGTTGGATTTCATCAGACAAGTAACTGAATTCTCATTTCAGGTCCATGAATGGTGTGGGAGACACAGAAGCAGATGAAGAAAAGGTGAAGGACACATCAAATGCCTCAACTTTGTAACAGTCTTCCTTGCAAACTGGCATTAAAACTTAACACATATTAAGGTTGGGAAGTATTAACCAATTCAAGTATATTGCAGAGAACAGAGCAAAGGCTAAAATGTTAGTAGCACAAGCCTTCATCCTTGATAACATTAAGTCATTCTTCTGAATCCAGACCCCAAACTATATGATTTCAAACACTTTTAAGCTTTCATCACTAACTCTGATTCCATATACTCTTTGACCCACATCGACACACGTGGCACCATTATTCAGCAAAACTTGCAATCGAGAAAAAGTATAGATCACGTGGCTTCCTCCCTGTCCATCAGTCCACCAATCCAAGGGAAAATCCCAAGATGCCACCATAAATCCCGTTATCACCGCAGTCATGGTGGTCCAACAAGCTACTGTCTCTCGCCTTGGCAACTACAATTGATTCCCAATGCATCTGACTTTATTGTCCCTACATTTCCGATTTTTCTTTATAAGGCAAAGCGAACAGGCCTGCGACGGCTTTCCACTGCATGTAAAGCTGTATTCAGACTTTTCTCTCAACCAGGCAAGGTGCTTGCCTTCCTCTCCAGCTCCAGCTGACCCCTTGAACACCATTCTCAAGCCACAGTGAACTTGTTACTAAAACACACGCCCTTGCTCTTCTGCTTTGAACCTCCGTTCACTCGCCATCTTGAGAGACATGACCAGCAGGTCTACGCACGTCCCCTGCTTGTTACTCTTTCCTACCAAATGGTTGTTTTGCTGCATAGCTTCACATAACTTTCAATGCATTTATCTGATTTCCCCACCACTCTGTCATCTCATGAGGAAAGGAAATAGTTTCTGCTGCGTTCATCATTACATGTACATTTTATAGTTGAGACCCATTCCTAGCAAGTCAGTTATGTCAGAAAAGAGTAAACCTATGAATTTTTAATATAATAAGATACAGCATATAGTATTTTAACAAAGGCTTAACAATTTTCTTATTTGAAACATAGATAGCTTGTGAAGAAGCTGAGAATGGGCAATAGTTGTGCTCCTTTAAAATGTATTCCTATCCAGGTATTTCTTCTTCGTAGACAGGGTTGGAGAAGTTTCAAGATCTACAAAATAGAAAGAGTTAAAACAAAAAGGAGATGGAAAGTGTCTGATCATTCTCCCGATGAGGGAATCTGGGAGGCTGGAGGGTAGCCCTCTCCCCGTGGGGTGTCACACTGAAATCTTCTACACCTGCTGACCATCGTCCACTTGTCCACTCAGCCCTTACTGAGAGAAGGGCTAACATTGGGGCTGTCTTTCCTGCATCCCAAGTCCCAGGTTTACATGACAAGTCACCTACAGAACTTTTACCACATTCATGTGGTTACTCATCACTGTCATTAGGAAATATGGCCCAGAAATAAATTTAAAATACTTGTGTCCAAAAGGTGGCTAATTTGCATACTAATTTAAAAGAGCAGATAAATCAAAAGAATTTAACACTAGTCCTGAAATACAGTATATTGCATTTTAAGGGCTTTTTTCAATTACACTTAAATTATGATTGAGTTAAAATTAAACATAATACGTTTTGAATATAACTTCAATTTTCTCTTCCCAGTAATCCTGTCTTCTTTTAATGATTAGTATCACCACATTATCACTATTTAACACTGCTTTGGAAATAGTAGACCATTTTTAAAAAGTCACCTCAACTGTATTAACATTTTAAAACCTGCTTCCTTTAGAAAAATGCCCATAATTTTCATTTGTAATAAAGTTGAAAACGAGGCATGACAGCCAATAATTAATTACTTCTTAAACACTGCTTTCATCGTATCATTGTGCTTGGCCCTTATTTCCTCTTCTGACTCCCAAGATCATTCATAATCTACTTCTACATATTTATACTCATTTGCTCACTTAGTCCTTCTTTCATTAAAAAAGACATTTTGCATTTAATAATATAAGACCTTTTTGTAAGATAAGAAAGCATGAAATATGAAATATAAGCTTCCCTTTAACAACAACAACAACAACAAAAAAGCTCATTTTAAATTAAAGGGATACTGTGAAGCCAGGCACTTGGACTTGAAAGTTTTCCCTTAAGGCAGGAGCTGCCTGGCAACCAGATGCTGGTGAAGGAAACTGACCACCAGGTCAACTGGAGGGGAAATGACTTGCTGACCAGCCGGCCACGGCCCAGGGGCCAGGGGATTGTAAAGACCACCTGGCTCTTTCCCTACCACAGGAACACCTTTCTCCCCCATTGACGCAAATAGATGAGATTTTCTGCTATCGGTTTTCTTGTACAGTTTCACAACCCTGTGAAAAACACAAACAAGGCAAAACAAATAACAAATCCGTGAAGGTGCAGTTGAAGCCCCAGTTTCTTGATAACTTACAAAACTAATGACCATCTTGTTGAATCTTTCAATTTGTAAACATGGAAACTAAATCACACTGAATTTTTAGAGTCACTGAAGTTTCTCTAAGGTCATAGAGCCAACCCGTAGTAGAGGACTAGAGCTTCACCCTTCCAAATCCCAGCTTAATACTCTCATCTGTCAAGATGGGACAGCACGGTCCTATCTGCATTTTCTAAGGTGTTGATAGTATTTATATCACAATATCATGCTGACAGTATAGGTTTTGCTTGATTTTTCTTTCTTCTAACTTCCCCAGGTATTTTCTTTTGTCCTCAATTACTCATAAGCTCTGTGAGGAGCAGGACCACATCAAATCTCTCCTGCAGGACTCCCAGAGGCTTTCACAGTTCTGAGAGCCAGTGTGGAGCCTGCTGAGTCTGTGCGGGTTGACAGGAAGAAGCTGGCCAGGGACACACTGACTGATTCAGGTTTTTGTATGACAGGTTTTTAATGACTGGATAGCATTTCCATAGAGATTTTTAAAGTTGGGAAAACTTAGCAAGAGAAACTTGACATGGATTGCGATTGTCAATTTTTGCATGTGTATATGGCCCTGCACACAGGGCGTGATGGGGTTTGCCCATCCGCACCCCCATTGTTTTCTCATGAGTCATTTGAGAGGACTTACCGGGCTCAGAGGGTCTAAGCAGTGTGCCCAAGGTTACCCATTAGCAAGTCATACAAAACATTAATGGTCAGTAGCTGGAAACACGGATGTGATCCACTGACAACCCTCTACACACATTTAATGCCAAGGGAGTAACTTGGTTTATGTGTGTGGTTTGTTCTTCATAATAGGAATTAATGCCAAGGAACAACAACAACAACAAAAAGTGTTTGAATTTCCTTTTATCTTTTTCTTTTTTTGAAACAGGGTCTTGCTGAGTGTAATGGTAATAGCCATAGCTCACTGCAGCCTTGAACTCCTGGGCTCAAGGGACCTTCTTGCCTCAGCCTCCCAAGTAGCTAGGACTACAGCCACACGCCACCACATTCTGCTAATTTTTGAAATTTTTATAAGAATGTGGTCTCTTCTATGTCACCCAGGCTGGTGTTGAACTCTTGGGCTCAAGCATGCCTACTGCCTCAGCCTCCTAACATGCTGGGGTTACAGGCACGAGCCACTGTGCCTGGCCGTGTTTGAATATCTATGTTCATTTTCAAATTCACAGAGATATGGTATATACATAATTTTAAAAACTAATATCTCAATGAAACAAAATATATTTAACAGATAGACTTGAATATTACTATAAATAAAATCATGATTCATGAATTTTAGAATTTTTCTTCTCCATTATAATTGTTTGAAATCTGATTTTGAGCTGTGGTGGGGGCAGGGAGAAGGTAAAACAACATAGATACTCAAAGGAATTAAATTAAAATTTAAAACCCAGGAGCAGAGGTGGTGAGAGAGAAATCAAAGAGTATACTTTGGTAAAATAAATTTGCAATATCAATTATAATATGTATACTGAAGGGGTGGTGCCTATGGCTCAAAAGGGTAGGGCCCTGGTCCGGTCCCATATGCCCGAGGTGGCGGGTTCAAACCCAGCCCTGGCCAAAAACTGAAAAAAAAAAATAATAATAAATGTATACTAAAATGGATCAAGGTAAAACAAAGTACTCCAATAATTCAATTACCTTTTATAAGTATCTTATACATTATCATTTCTCCTCAATTGATCTCTGCCAATTCAAAGAGGAAAAAAAAGAACGCCAGTCTGAGGATGTTGACAAATTCCACGTGTGATGAAGGGCTCATTCTGAAGAGCACTCTGGGGACGGTGGTGCAGCCCTGAGCTAGGGCTCTGTAACAACTACGTGACCATTTGAATTGTAATGTTGACAAAAGCATATCTGTTCCCAAGCTGTTAACACCATGAACCCACATAGTCACCAGGCATAAATAACTCTCTGCGGTCCTGAGATACAGGTGCCACTGGGCAGAAGGATGTCCCGCTTTGCAGAGGGCGTGGAGGCCCTGAGGGTTTGATCACCCCCAAACAAGACGGAGATGACAATGTGATAGTAATTCCATATAATTAAGGCTTTTCAAATTTATGATTTTCCCCTGATAACAATGAAAACCTGGTAACCAACCAAAGAAACTTGTGCTTCACGCCCCCTTCATTTCAGCATTCTTGTATGTTAAATATGGGAGACTAACTTTTTTTTTTTTTTTTTTTTTTTCAGTTTTTGGTTGGGGCTGGGTTTGAACCCCCCACCTCCAGCATATGGGGCCAGCGCCCTACTCCTTGAGCCACAGGTGCCACCCCACTTTTTAAATATAATGCAGTTCTAGGCCCATTTTGGACACCCAGCACAGTCATGCAAGATCTCACATAGGTTTCCATGGGGCCCTAACAAAACTGAGAGTGAATTAAAATATCACAAGGCCTGGAAGGGCGGCTACTCACGATGTTCATCAGGGTGAGGAGGTAGTTCTGCACGTGCTCCCTGCCGTGGAAGCGGACCACCGAGTCGTCCACGCCCAGCAGCACCTCGATGTTGTAGTTGCCGTCGGCCACGTGTCTGCGCCTCCGGGCTGCGCTCAGCCTCTGGCCCAGGCTGCTGGAGGCTGCGCCCAAGCCCGCAGGGCCGCCCACGTTGTCCGCGTCTATCAGGAAACAAAAGGAACCCAGGAATTAGTTTTCCCAGCGGCCCTTCTAATAACGACCTAGAGAGAAGACTCTTTGCAGGGGCCTGTCACTGCCATCGGCCAGCACTGAGTGACCTGACACCTGCCCGCAATGGTATTGGGTGAAGCCAGCCGGGAGCCAGGCCAGGGCGAGAGGGCAGGGCACGTGGGGACCCTGGTGCTTCCCAAGGCAGAGGGGCTCATCCCCAGCCGAGGTGCAGCCCCCTCCTCAGCATGCGCAGCAAGGACAGTGGGGGCACAGGATGGGCTGGGGCTGACTGGGCAGCTGTCCCCTCAGTGTGTGTAAAAGCCACCTGTCAGTATGTTTTAGTGTGGTTAATGTACATCACTCCAACTATGGAATGTAGCATTTGTGTCACATGCATTTAAATCGCTTCTCTGTCCAATAGCCTTAATTTAGAAATCAAGTCACACCATGACCGCACAGCATCTAGTGACATGGTCACTCTGCAAGTGTTACTCTATTTCTTCTGAGGATGACATTCTACTGAATGCTGGGAGGGAAGAATCGTCACACAAGGTGCATCCCTGAACGCTGTAGCTCTGCCTGTGCTGCCACTGTGGGAGGGCTGGTCATCCCAGTCATGTGTATAGCGACCCTCCATAGCTGACCCCCTCCCTGCACTAACTCCCTCCCTATACTGACCCCCTCTCTACACTGGCCTCCTCCCTACACTGACCCCCACCCTATATTGACCCCCTCCCTACACTGACCCCCTCTCTACACTGACCCCCTCTCTACATGACCCCCTCTCTACACTGGCCTCCTCCCTACACTGACCCCCTCTCTACACTGATCCCCCTCTCTACACTGGCCTCCTCCCTATACTGACCACCTCCGTACACTGACCCCCTCTCTACACTGGCCTCCTCCCTACACTGACCACCTCCCTACACTGACCACCTCTCTATACTGGCCTCCTCCCTACACTGACCACCTCTCTACACTGGCCTCCTCCCTACACTGACCACCTCCCTACACTGACCACCTCTCTACACTGGCCTCCTCCCTACAATAACCCCCTCCCTACACTGACCCTCTCCCTACACTGACCCTATCCCTATACTGACCCCCTCCCTACACTGGCCTCCTCCCTACACTGACCACCTCCCTACACTGACCTCCTCAGTACACTGACCCCCTCCCTACACTGGCCTCCTCCTTAAGTCCATCTAATTTTTATAGACCAGACACACACCCCATGTGTGTATCAGCACAGTAGGCCTGGTTTTTTATGGTGACCACCACCGTGTGCTCACTAGTTCGTCACAGTCCCTGGGGTGGTCACTGCCAGAGTTCTACTGTTTATCTGAATCCGAGATAGCAGAGTTAGAAGTCAGTCAGAAAACGACCCATGTCCAAGGAAAAATAAAAGTTAAACAATTTCTTATTTTATGTAGTTCAAGGAATTTAAATTTTTCACTTTCCAAATAGACATTTTATATCATATACATACATATATAAGCACATACATGACCTCACACATAAATACACACACATACACATAAATACATACATTTGTATGTGAAGAGAAAGAGTGAGAGAGACACTATCAGCTTTAATGACCTAGACTATCCACCTTCAGAAGACTATAATTTGTGGAAAGAAAATGTTTTGATGGATTAAAAAATAAAATCTATCATTTGGTACTAAAATTAAATAGTAATTAAAACTGCTGGTGCATAAAAACTGGAAATATATTCATCTCCATTCGAAGTATATAAAACTCATGCAGGATTTTATTTTATAAACTGCCTTGATGTCTAAAACAACCACATATCTAAAAACAAGTTTGGCAGAATCAACTCTGACTCATGCTTTACATGGAGGTTTATTTAATGCTGTATTGGGGCCTGTAAGCCGTTTGAATCAGCATCTGACGTTAATAAATAGGTATTTTCCTCTCCACCTTTGTGGTTTTAATAAAGTCGAGGAGGAAAAAAAAAAGAAGTGTCTCCTGGCCAAAAAGATTGATGACCAAGCCCTAACCACATAGGATTAGGCTCAGTGGAAGTACAGATCCTACTCACACAACTTCTGCTTTTCAAAAATATATAGAAACCCAACACTCCCCCCACACACAAGTAGGGGCCTAAGCTTTGAATGTGACTACTCAGGTTTGAAAGCTATATTGTCACTGTCTTTGACCTAAGCCCAACTGCCAGCTCATTAGCTGGGAATTTTCTCCTCACTGAGGAATCACATTGGTTCCACAATACATAAATAACCGTAACCATCACCCACATCCAAAAGAAAGCTTTCCTCAAAAGTGCTTTCAAGAGCTACAAACGTGTACCAAGGGCAAGAAACCATACCTGCAAACAGCGTTAACCTCAAGGCTGTCCACACACTTGAGAATGTGAAAAGTTGTGACAGCTAGTGCCTAAGTAGGAAGTTCACAATGAGCTCTCAGTTCCAAAAATGGCTCATGTTGGCAGAACTCAGAGACAACATCCAATGGAAATACACTAGCAAAGCTGTCATGTTGTGAATCCTGACCCGGGAATGGAGAAGCTGGATGCTCTCCATTCTGCTGGACGCTGTTCATTCTGCTCTAACACACGGCTAGTCTGGCCTTTGCATCCCTCCTTAAATAGGTTGTTTTATGGGGAGAGAAGAGAATTCCCTTTTTACTTAGTAAGAAACCTAGGAAAGAAGAAGGAAGCCTTTTTAAATCGAGAATACTTTTGTCCCATTGTCCCCGGGGCTGTGCATATTCTTTCCATGTTTCCTAAAAGAAGCAATGTCAAGTATTTGGGGAGAGTGGGATAGCTTCTGGCACTTTTACTTACACACATCATTTCAGGGACAGTCAGCTCAGAGGCTGTGAAATGTCCTCATTCATAATGAAGTCATCTTAGTATGTCTGCTTTATAATGTAGCGGTCAAGTGCTAGTGACGGGCTTTGTAATCAGACATCTCTGGCTTTAAACTTCGGTAACTGCACCTCCCAACAGTGTGATTTTACTTATGATGACAAAGCTGTTTGACCTTCAGTTTCCTCATATATAAAATGGGAAAATAATACCTATTTTTGCAGTTACTGTGATGACACGAGTGATAATGCTAAAACCCCCATGCTCAGGGCTTAGATACAAATAGTTCTACAAATAGTACTTATGGCTACTACTTCAGATGACGATTTTCCCATTAAAAAAGCCTTCATTTTTAAAAATCCATTTTATTTTATAGGTCACAAATTATATAGTTATTTTCAAACAGAAGGAGAAAAGAATCTGGAATTAGTGAAGAAAATCTAACTGCTAATAAGTGTAAAAAAGGAAGGGGCTCACAGTGTCTCCTGCAGAGCACAGGGCAGGTCCAAGTGCCAGCCCCGGGAAGGGGTCTTTAAGACTGTGGAACAGGGGGGATCACTGAAGAAGAGTAAAGTTGAGAGCAGTAAGAGATAAAGAGACAAGACACGCAAAATAGGATTTCCAAAGGTGGGAACACAGGAGACCACCACTAACTCGTGGGGTTCCAGCGAATGGCCTTGAGTGTTTGTTCCACACAGCTTTTCTTGAAGGCTATCTTGTCATTTAGCCCAGAGAGTAAGCCGAGGAAAGGAACAAAACCATCAGCAGTTTCTCTGAGTAAGCATGCTAGCTCTTATTTGGTCTATAATCATCAACTTTAAGGGTCTGAGCAACCTTGAGAAATCCGAAACCTGAGCCCTCTGTAGGGGCAGCCTCCTGTTTGGGGCCATGCAGAGATTCCTTAGGGAGAGTTAGACCCCTCTGGTTGTCCGTGGAGCAGCTGTGATGGTGTTAGGCTCCTCTGAAGAATCGGTGGAATAGAAGAATTTTCCTCTGATTTTCACTCAAAAGTGTTTAGCTCTGTGATTTGGGTACAAGCCCTTCTGCCCATATTTTAGAGCTCAAGCTGCTCCCTTGATCTCTGCCCTGGCCATGATACAAATCCCCACAATGGGTGTTTGCTTTGACTGTAGACCGGGCCGGGGACGACCTCCCAGGTTAATGCTCCTCCCAGGCCTTGCACGTAGCTCCCAATATTCTTCCGAGTGTTCACAGACCCAGCAGGGTGTTTTCAAGCTGTATCCCATTACAGGCCAGGCTTTTAGCAAAAGCAGGAACTGCTCAGATAAGGAATTTAGCTGCTGGTTTAAAAGTAAACTAGCTGAACTGTTTTTATTACACCTTGCTGGGCTTATTTCTCTGTTTTTCCCTTTTTCTGGGGGTGTTTACCCTGCCCAGAGTGAGATCTTCGGTCCCCATTCTCCCTGCAACAAGGAGAGAAGCATCCTGACTTTCAGGTAAAATTAGGATCACCCCAGCCACATGGGCCTGTTTAGTAGTTTGAAAACCTAATGAAGAATTGGGGCGAGCTGGCTTACAGATGGCACTCACCTTTACTCACCACGTATTTATTGAGAACTCACACAAATACAGAACCCGAGAAGGTGGAAAACAACTGTGTGCCCCTGAGAGTTTTCCCCAGGAACACCCATGTGGGTTGGATTTATATTCAGAATGGAGATGAACTGTATCATGTAATAACAAGCAAGTGTGTAGTCTTCAATAGCTTTCACAGTAGCTGGGGTAGGCAGACCTCATCGGGTACCAGAACAGGCCTTTCAGTAATAGTTCTCACCTTTATAAAGCTTCCCACTTAGAAGACGGTTTTCTCTTTGACATAATCTAAGGTGCTTATGTCTCTAACTCTACGCATTATCTCTGCCCACAGCACCCAAAGCTATAGGAATAGAAACAACTAGTGGGAAACATGATAATCACATCCAAATGCTCTGGAAGATTTCTCCTCCTCAGAGGAAGAATCACAGAGAAGGCAAGTTCAGTAAGTACAAGCAGAGGACCCCTTGGTATGGGGGGCTGAAAACGATGGCCTACTGGAGGTGCCCTGTGGCACTCTGCTGTGCTAACCCATCCCCCGCCCAATGATGGTGGCTAAGTAGGGCTGCAGAAGGTAATTGATGTGTTAGCAGAAATAGCATACAAACCCAAAATCCCAGCCAGGAGTCTCCTAACAGGTGTGCTCTCAACTGAACATTCGAAAAAAAGGCAAAAGTAAAAAGTGACATAGTTACAGCAGTGCTACTGTTCTCAGGCTTCTCTGCAGAAAAGGGAAGCTCAGAGCACTTCTGCAGCTTCTCAGAAACATCAAAGACAATTTCTCTTAGTTCTTAGAGTGAGTTTTCTTTTATCAAACTTTTTAGACAAAAATAAGTTTTTGCAGCTTAACCTCAGGAGTTATAGGTGAGCATTAATTAACATTATCAAACAGTTTGATTGTTTCCATTTGTGCTCCACCCCCCAGGTTCCCAGTTGCAGCATATGACCTTGCAGACAAAGGATAACTGTACTGTAACACCTATTTTATTGAAATGAATATGGGGAGGTGCACACAGGTGGCCAATCAAGTCTAAATAGTTATTTCAACTGTTAAATGGAAAATTTGAACTTACTAAACAGGAAAAGTAGAATATTACTTGTATTGCTGATTAAGAATAGTAAGGCTTTGGATGGTCATCTATATTCCAGGCTAATGGTAATAGCACTTCTAAAATGATAAAGTATTTTTTATTCAGAATAGAATTTTTGTCATGAGATGAATCACCTTAACATGGGATTTGAGGGTCTATTGCACATTAGTTCAAAAAGGATGTTTGCTTTTAAAATGAGATCTGAGGAGGAATTCCTAGATTATGGTTGCATAAACCTTATCTAGTATATTAATTCCATTCATCTTGTGTGACAAGAACCAACAAAGTGTAGGTCACAAAAAAATTGCCATTTATACCCTGAAGAAGAAACTCTCAAAATGGTCCACTATGGGGGTTCTAGCCGGTACTACTCTTCCTGTATATTCTACTTTAGGCACACTTATAGTTTTAGGACTTAAAGGTGCTTTCCAAAAAATGCCTGTATTTTGTGATTAGTCGAGATGAATGCTAAGGAGTTGTCTGTTCCATTATAGCCATGACTTTATGGTGTTTGTACAAAAATGTATTAGACTTTATATTTATACAATTGCTTGAATAAGGCCTTTCTTCTATTTTTATTTTAGGACCTAAGAAGGCAAATAAGACTGACAAAGTTATTCAGGCTATTGGATACTGAAGAAAGGCACTTAAACTCAGTAACCTTATGTCAATATTTCTGTTCCATTTGTTGGTCAATAATCAAACCTATAAATAAATAGTCCTGGCTCGGTGCCTATAGCTCAACCGGCTAAGGCACCAGCCACGTACACCTAAGGTGGCAGGTTCGAATCCCCAGCCTGGACCTGCCAAACAACAATGACGGCTGCAACCAAAAAATAGCAGGGCGTTGTGGCGGGCGCCTGTAGTCCCAGCTACTTGGGAGGCGGAGGCAAGAGACTCGCTTGAGCCCAGGATTTGGAGGTTGCTGTGAGCTGTAATGCCACAGCACTCTACCCAGGGGGACGGCTTGAGGCTCTGTCTCAAAAAAATAAATAAATAAATAGTCCTGTTACTGTCATAAATAAAATAACTGAGTCATTGGCTAAAAGCCTGATAGGAAGAGGTAGTGATTTATTTTTGTATATATGCTGTATCTCTGCACAAAATACAGGCTGTCCCAAAAGTCACTCCTAAATTTGCCATACATAAGGAAAATTGGAAATTGTAGCTAAATATACCTTTATTTGCAAAATATTCCTTACAGAATTTTTCCAAATATTTACAAAATACTCTTTACATTTTAGCTGCCTTTTTGTAAAGTTTTGTAAGGAATATTTCATAAATAAAGGTACACTTAGCTGCAATTTCCCATTTCCCCTATGTGTGGCAACTTTTGGGACACCCTGTAAATTGTTCCGATTTTTTAGCAAAATGGTCAGTTCATAATTTTTGTGGTAAATTTAAATTCAGACTACCAGTTATGATGACAAGTAAATGGCTTGAATTTCTTTTGCTTTTTAACTAGTTTTTCCAACTGTCATTTTAGACACAAGTAGTATAGTAAATTAGACTATCTCCATGTTGCTAAAACAATCGGGCAACCAAACTAATAATCGAGGCATGAAATAAATCCAATATCTACCAGATTTCCTGAAATCTCACTCTTTGCTCAGTTGTTCAGTAACATGTCTTCAATTGGCGGAGACTTACTATGTACAGAAACTTCATCTTCATATAGATCCAAAACAATTTTATTTGTCAAAATGATTTCCCAAAGCCAATAGTTAGCAGAAATTATAAGGTAGCACTAGGCAAGTTTCAGGATGCACGTTCCCAAACACCCCTAGGAAAGGGTAGGATAAACTCAATCAGTACTACATGACTTAGGTAAATACTGTAACAGATGAATCATTAAGAATGCTTGCAGCTTTAAAATTTTCTTATTTAGACAAAGTGTCAAATCCTTGTAAGTTGTGGATAAATTAAATGTGGTATAGCCAAGCAATGGAATATTATTCAGCCATCAACAGGAATGAGATACCAATACATGCTTGTGACATGAATGAACCTTGAAAACCTACTAATTTGGCTTGGCACCTGTGGCTCAAGTGGCTAAGGCGCCAGCCACATACACCTAAGGTGGCGGGTTCGAATCCAGCCCGGGCCTGCCAAACAACAACGATGGCTGCAACCAAAAAATAGCCAGGCATTGTGGTGGGTGCCTGTAGTCCCAGCTAATTGGGAGGCTGAGGCAGCAGACTTGCTTGAGCCCAGGAGTTGGAGGTTGCTGTGAGCTGTGATGCCACAGCACTCTACCCAGGGGGACGGCTTGAGGCTCTGTCTCAAAAAAAAAAAAAAAAGGAAAACCTACTAATTTTAAAATGCCGGTCCCCCCAAAATTATATATTGTTTGATTCCACTTTATATGAAGTGTCCATGTAATAGGCAACTTTTGGCAAATTTTAGGCAAGCTTATAATTTCTATAATTCAGAAGTTATATTACTGATAGCTTGAGATGGGGAATGAGGGT
The DNA here is from genome assembly GCA_963575145.1 of Galago senegalensis. NCBI lineage: Eukaryota > Metazoa > Chordata > Mammalia > Primates > Galagidae > Galago > Galago senegalensis. The sequence goes on from CAUYTI010059104.1 coordinate 31,686, forward strand.
GAAGTGATATGCAGGTTATAGGTAAAGTATCTAGGGTTTCTATTTGAACTGATGAAAATAATCTAAAATTTACTGTGGTGATTGTTGCACAACTCTGTGAAGATGCTGAAAGCCATTGAATCATGCAATTTAAAAGGGTGAATTAATATGATATGTGAATTATTTCTTAATAAAGTTGTTGTTTTTGAAATCTATATAATTGTAGGAATATATTGTCCAACTATATTCTAGGACTCCAGTGGTGATAAGAATGGAGAAAAAGCACATGAAAGCTTTGCAGTGGTTCTCAACCTTCCTAATGCCACAATATATTTTCATTGTTAAAAGGGGTCGCGACCCACAGGTTGAGAACTGCTGCTTTAGAGTCATTTGTGTCTGGGTTCTTATGCCTGCTCAGCTGCTAATAAGTTACACAGTCTCAGAAAGACATTTTTTTCACATGTAAAATGGAAATATCACCTATCTCTTGCCAGATCGCGCCAGGAACAAGGTAAAATAATTTCAATAAAGAGCCTAACACAGTGCATGGTATGTTTATAGCTACCCAAGAAATGTTTGCTCCCTTCCCACTTTCACGGCCCGTGTAGAATTTCCCTTTTGCTCAGATTGCATCCTTGTCAACATGAGTCAAGATCATTTCATCCCATCCTTCCTTGAAGTTTTAGGCTTGAGTAAAAACTAAAGAAAACTTAACAGTGTAAGTCATCAAAATTTGTGAGAAAGACAAAAAAAGGGATAAAAATTAGGACTGGAAGACAGCAAGAGAGGAGGGCACCTCATTCATAACAGAAGCATTTTGCAGTTGGCGACACCCCCACAAATGACTAATCTCCAAGAAGAAATTTGATTCCTCCAAATACAAAGAAAAGAAGTTCAACAAAGGCAGCTGTGGCGATAAATCTTCCTATCATTTGTGATCAGAAGCCTGGAAAATCTTGAGTTAACTGTGCTGGTGAATCATACACATTTATCTCAACTTGTTTAAGTATATTTTTCTTTTATTTACATAGAGATGGCTTGTCATAAAGCTGCCATTAAACAGTGTCAGAAAACCACCGAAGGGAATTCAGTTTCTAGCATCCATGATAATAATATAGATACCCAATTCATGACATGTGGTTTTTCTTTTTCAATGTGCAAATATTAAAATAATATTTCTGCTTGCTATGCTCAAGCTATTGTTGCCTTGATCACAGCCGCAGAAAAATAAAGGAGAGGACTTTTTGACTGTAATAATTTAAAATATATTTGTACTTGCCAACAATTTATAGTTTACTGACAGACTCCAAATATTTGACCAGGTTAAAAAATCCATAATTTAAACACAACTGTGGAAAATATTGTGATTATTTAGAAATTCATAGTCTCAAAGTAATGTTTTTACTGTCAAAACATAAAGGGACGTGTCCCTTCTTTGCAATTGAGCTGCCTAATACACATAGAGGTTTGGGTTCAGGCAAGAGTAGAAGGGAGGGAGGAGAAGAAAATTACAGTGATGTAAGAGTAGACAGTTGTTAAAAAGTAATGACCATTTTTATTTTAATGTACTTAATAAGACTTTCCAAGAATCATTACTTCACCAATGACTCGGGAAATAAGATCCGATTTTATAAGAGAAACTTTTCTTGCTTGGGCAGTTTTTCATTCATTTATTCTATTCTTTGGTGTATTATTAAGTGTTTAAAGTAGTTCTATGAGGAGTTAAGGATTTTATTTTTTCCATCTCTATTGATGGCAATGATGTTGACAAATAAAACTGTATCTAAGGTATGGAATGCATTACTTTCATACACATATAGATTGTGCAACGATCACCTTGGTCAAGCTGATGAATATATCCATTACTTCATATAGTTACCTTCTATTTGTGGTGAGAACATTTAAGATACACTCTTAGCATATTTCAAGTATACCATACAGTCTTATTGATTATAGTCACCTGGTTGGGCAGTAGAACTTTAGAACTTATTTATCCAGAAAAACTGAAACTTTGAAAACATCTCCTCACTTCCCCCATCTCCTGTCCTTTAGCAATCACCATTCTACTCTGCTTCTATGAGTTCAACTTTCTCAGATTCCGCGGAAGTGAGAGAATGCAGTATTCGTCTTTCTGTGAAAGCTTCTTTCACTTAGCATGATGTCTTTCACGGACATCCATATCACAAATGGCAAAACTTCTTCTTTTTTTTTTTTTTGAGACAGAGCCTCAAGCTATCCCCCTGGGTAGAGTGCCATGGCATCACAGCTCACAGCAACCTCCAACTCCTAGGCTTAAGTGAGTCTCTTGCCTCAGCTACCCAAGTAGCCGGGACTACAGGCCCCTGCCACAACACCTGGCTATTTTTTGGTTGTAGTTGTCATTGTCATTTGGCAGGCCCAGGCTGGCTTTGAACCCGCCAGCTCTGGTGTATGTGGCTGGTGACTTAGCCACTCGAGCTATAGGCTCCGAGCCAACACTTCCTTCTTTATTCCAGCTGAATAGCATTGCATTGTGTGTGTACACACAGATCCACACACACCACCACCACCTTTTCTTTATCAATTCATTTGTTGGCAGATAAAGGTTGTTTCCATGTCTCAGCTATTGTGAGTAATGCTACAATGATCGTGGGAGTGCAGATAACTCTTTGAAGTACTGTTTCCTTTCTTTTGGACATATATGCAGAAGTTGGATTGCAAGACTGGTAATTCTACTTTTACTCTTTTGAGAAATCTCCAAACTGTTTTCCATAAAGGCCGTGCCTACTTACATGACCACAAATAGCATGTATGCACGAGTTCCCTTTTCTCCACATATTTATCAACAATTGTCATCTTTTCTCCTTTTGGTAATAACTATTCTAGCAGGTGTGAGGTGATGGTATTTCATTTGTGGTTTTTTTTTTTTTTGGCCGGGGCTGGGTTTGAACCTGCCACCTCCGGCATATGGGGCTGGTGCCCTACTCCTTTGAGCCACAGGCGTCATCCTCATTTGTGGTTTTGATTTGAATCTTTATGATGACTAGTGATGTTGAGCATTTTTTCATGTAACTGTTGGCCATTTAGATGTCTTCTTTTGAGAAATGTCTATTCACATCCTTTGCCTATTTTGTAAATTGGATTGATTATTTTCTTGCTATTGAGTTGTTTGGGTTCCTTACATATTTGGGGTATCGACCTCTTAGCACATACATGATTTATAAATAACTATTTTCTCCCGTTCTGTAGGTTGTGTCTTTTCTCTGTTGTTTCCTTCGTTTTGCATAAGCTTTTTGTTTGATATCATCACATTTGTCTATTTTTCCTTTTACTGCCTGTGCTTTGGGGTTTATATCCAAAAAATCATTACCCAGATCATGTTAAGGGATATTTCCCCCTATGTTTTCTTCTAGTAGGTGCACAGTTTCAGGTCTTACCTTTTAGTCATTACTCCATTTTTGAGTTGATTTTTATATATGGTATGAGATAGGGTCTAGTTTTCTTCTCTGTATGTAGATATCCAGTTTCCCAGCACTGTTTATTGAAGAGATTGTCTTTTGTGTGTTCCTAACTCCTTTTGGTCCTAGTTTTCTACAAAACTTTGGTGTTTCTACAAAGTTTTGCTGCTGTTATGCTCTGGTTTGAGACAGGCCTGACAGTGTATCACTAAAGTCCCAGTGTTCCCCGAGAGAGTAATTTGTGATTCTTGTGGTTGCCTGGGTGTTGGTGTATTTGAATAGATAGGTGCCTCTTCCAATTTACAGCAGAGACTTCTCTGACTTCAGCAGAGATTCTGGGTGAGCTGACTGGCACTCAGGCAGGCTGATTTGGTGCCTGGGTCCACAGGGTCTGGCCTAGAGGTTAGGCTCCATGGGTAGACCTTTCACTGGGATCTGTGGGTACAGGCCTGAAGCATGAATCTATAGGGCCTGGCCTGGCAGTGGAATTCACTGTGGCAGGCCTGGTGCTCAAATCTGCAGTTAAATTTGGTGCTCTTCACTCTACTTCCCTATGTAGAGGGTCTCTCTCTCTCTCTCCCCTTGGTGGAGGGCTGATGATGTGGGTAATGTGAAACTATCTTTCTATCTTCTTCAATATTTCCTTTCTTATTTTTGTGCTCTACTCAGATACGGTAATATCTCACCTGAGTTAATTAGTTCTTATGAAGGTATTTTTGTGTGTGGCTATTTGAATTGCAGTTTCTATGAGTGGATAAGAATTGGAAACTCATAATTTGTTTTTTTGCTGACATCACCTCTTTTGGTGTTCTCTGAATTATGTATTTGAAAAGATCTACATGCCACTGTAATATGCTGGGCTAACTTTGCTTAACTTGTAAACCTTCTGGATCCTTAGAATGTTGTACTATACTAATCAATCAGGATTTTTCTAAAGTCCGGTTGTGAGTTCAACTACAAGAATATTTATCATTTTTTAACAGAGTCCTTAAACTCTGTGTGATAGAAACTAATTTTGAGTGTATATTTTTGGAACTCTATATGATTTGAATTTAGTGAACAAACCTGTTTAATTTCTGTTCTCTCTGTAACAGACTCAAGTTTAGCTTCATATATATGTGTATATATATGCACATACACTATATATAGGCATACATGTATATAGGCTTAAAGTCCCTTTTAAAAAGATATTTCTATGTATACCTATATGTGTAGAATATATGTGTAAATATATATTTTATATATATATATATATATATATATATATATATATATATATACCTAATCTTTCTACTTGGCACAGAGATGGTAAATTTTCTGAGAAAAGATCATATAGAGCCTTCTAGGCTATGATCATGTGTTAAGGGTTTATGATAGATAGTAAAAACTTAGAACAGTCCAGAAGCTCTTATAGTAGTTTAGGAAAAAGAGTGGTAGATTGGCATGGGGTTGTAGTAGTAGAGATGGTGAAAAAATGAAGGTGTAGCCATAAAATATTTCAAAGCTAGAGCCACAAGATTTTCTGATAGATGGGTGTGAACAGAGGAGTGAAAGGGAAGATAGAAGGGTATTGGCTAGAGTATGAAGTGGTTGGGACAGATCATGTTTTAATTACTAGTAATTTTGGCCTGAGGCTTGTTTTATTCGTTCATATATACATTCATTCATTCAGCAAAGATTTTTTGGGGGGCACCTACTATGTGTCATGCACTGTTCTAGGTGTCCAGTATGCAGTAATGTACAAAAAAGCACAATTTTTGTTCTCATGAAGATTGTGGGCCAATGGAAGAGATTGAGCCCGAGTCTGATCAGCTGAAACATTCCAGTATGGGTGGCTGACAGAGGGGACATGGTAAATGATAAAGATTGAAGTATGCAGGGGTCAGAAAATCCAGGGTCTTATAGGTCATGCTATGTATTTGTCTTTCCCTTAGGAGTAAAAGGGAAAAAAAACTTTTTTAAAAATAGAAACTTTAAATATTATTTTGCTATAAATGTAGGTTCATAAGCAATTATAAGAAATAATAATACATGGAGCTTTCCTACAACCTTGATCCAGTTTCATACAATGGTAGCATTTAAAAAAAATTTAATGTAATACCAGAGTTCAGCTGGGCATGGTAGCTCATACCTGTAATCCTAGCACTCTGGAAGGCTGAGGTAGGCAGATTACTTAAGCTCATAAATTTGAGACCAGCCTGCCCAAGAACGAGACCCCATCTCTACTAAAAATGAACAAAATGAGGAAGAGGATCACTTCAGCCCAAGAGTTTGAGGTTGCTGTGAGCTATGATGTCACAGCACTCTACCCAGGGCACAGAGTGAAACTCTGTCTCAAATAAATAAATAAATGAAATAAAAAATAAAAAAATACCAGAGTCAAGTTATTGTCATTGATACAGTCAAGATGAAGAACCTTCCATCACTACACAAATCCCTTATTTTGCCCCTTTATAGCAACCTGTACATCCTTCTAGCTCTCCATCCTTTAAACCCTGGCCGCCACTAATATGCTTTTCATTTCTATAGTTCTGTCATTTCAGTATTTTTATATAAATGAGGATTACAGTATGCAACCTGGTGGGACTGCTTTTTATTGGGCATTTGGTTTACAAATATTGTTGCCCATCCTATAGCTTCTCTTTTCATCCTTTTAAAAGACTCTTCCAAAAAGTAAAAGTTTTAAATTTTGATGTACTCCTATTTATAAATTTTTTCCTCCATAGATCTTGTATTTGAAGTCAAGTCCAAGAAGTCTTTATGTATCTTGTGATTCTGAAGATTTTCTTGTTTTTAAATAAAATTTTGTTTTACATTTTACATTTGTATCTATTTTCCATTTTCAGTTAAGTTTTGAATAAGGGGTGAGACTTATGTTAAGGTTCATTTTGTTGCCTATGGCGTCAAATGGCTTTAGAACCTTTTTGGAAAAGGCTATTTTGCCTCTATGAAATTGCTATTGCATCTTCATTTAAAAAATCGGTCGGGTATATGAATGTGCTTCTATTTCTGGATTATCTGTTCTGTTCTGTTGATCTGTGCATCTTTCCCTTGGCCAATAACACACAGTCTTGATAGCTGTAGAAATCAAGTTTACTCGGTTTGAGTAAACTGATTCCTTCCCCTTTCTTTTTTAAAACATTGTTCAAGCTATTCTAGTTCCTTTGCTTTTCCATATAGATGTTAGAATAATCCTGTATATGTGTACTAAAAAACTGGAAAAAAATAAATAAGAATCTTGCTATAATTTTAAAAGGAATTATTAAACTAATATATCAATTTAGGGAGAATTGATTTATTTTCTATGTTGAATCTCCCAATTCATGAATCTGCATGTATCTCCATTTATTTAGATTTTCTTTGATGTCTTTCATTGATATTGTATAAAGTCTTTCCCATATTTTGTTAAATTACACCTAAATATTTTATTTTTTGAATGATTATAAATATTATATTGACTGCTGAAATTATGTACTAGGTCTGGGAGTTTGTACATTTGTTGTTATTCTTATGTATTCTTTCTACATTCTTTGGGTTTTCCTACTTAGATAATTTTATCATCTACAAGTAGAAAGAGTTTTATTTCTTTTTTCCTGATCTGCGTGTCTTTTGCTTTCTTTTCTAGCTGTATTTCTCTTATTAGAATTTCCAGCACTATAACACTATATTGAATATGATGAGAGTGGGTGTCCTTGCCTTGTTCCCAGTTTTAGGAGGAAAGTGCTCAGTCTGTCACCATTAAGTATGACGTTAATTGATGGGTCTTCATAAATGTTCTTTACTGAGTTAAGAAAGTCCCCTTCTATTGCTACTTTTCTGAGAGTTTATATCCTGAGTGAATGTTAAATTTTGTTACATGCCTTTTCTGCATCAGTAGATTGATCACACAATTTTCTTCTTTCATCTGGAATGAGATGAATTACATTGGCAGATTTCCAAATATTAAATCACTTTTGCATGTTTAAAATGAACTGTGGCTCAGCGCCTATAGCTCAACCAGCTAAGGAACCAGCCACGTACACCTAAGGTGGCGGGTTCGAATCCCCAGCCCGGACCGCCAAACAGCAATGACGGCTGCAACCAAAAAATAGCCGGGTGTTGTGGCGGGCGCCTGTGGTCCCAGCTACTTGGGAGGCGGAGGCAGGAGACGCGCTTGAGCCCAGGAGTTGGAGGTTGCTGTGAGCTGTGATGCCACAACACTCTACCCAGGGGGACAGCTTGAGGCTCTGTCTCAAAAAAAAGAAAAAAAATGAACTGCACTAGGTCATGATATATAATTCTTTTATATTTTCCTGAATTCTATTTCTTAATATTTTGTTAATCATTTTTTCAGCTTTTGGTATATAGGGGTTTTCTACACTCTCTTTATATGATTTATGATACCAGAGTGATATTGGCTTCATAAAATAAATGTGAAAATGCTCCCTCCTTGTCTATTTTCTAGATGAAAGTGTGGAAAATTGACACAACTATTTCTTTGAACATTGGCATAATTCTCCAGTAAAACCATTTGGGCCTAGAAATTTCTTATATGGGAATTACCAAATTTAAGTTTATTTCCCTTAATAATTAAAGATCTGTTCAAATGAGCTATTTTATATTGAATGAATTAGGATAGTTTGTGATTTTGAGATGGTCAATTTCATCTAGCTTGTTACAGGTATGAATATAGAGTTGTTCATAGCATTCTTTTGTGATTTTTTTTTCTTGCAGTTTTTGGCTGGGACTGGGTTTGAACCCGCCACCTCTGGCATATGGGGCCAGTGCCCTACTCCTTTGAGCCACAGGTGCCGCCCCTTTTGTGATCTTTTATTTCGACATCTGAGGATATGTAGTGATAGTGACTGTTTACTTAATTGTATTGGTAATCTGTATCTTTTCTCTTATTTGTTATTTTTGGTAGAAGTTTGTCAATTTTATTGCTCTTTGCGAAGAACTAGTTCTTTCTCTTATTGATTTTCTCTGTTGTTTTCTGATTCCAAACATACAGATCTGTGTTTTTTCTTTATTATTTCCTTGCTATAGTTTACATCAGATTTTTTTCCTCCTCTTTTTTCCAGGTTTTTGAGATAGGAGTCTAGATAATTGATTTCAGACTTGTCCTCTTTTCTGAACGCATGTGCTAGTTCTATAAATTTTCCTCTTAGTACTGCTTTTCGTGCCTTTGGATGTGGTCTATCTTGATATATGTTTTTTGGGCACTTGTAAGGGTTGTGTATTCTGCTGTAATTTAGTGCAGTGGTTTTATAAATTTCTATTATACCCTGTTGGTTGATAGTGCTTTAGAATTCTTCTAATTCTTCTTTTAATGTTTGCATGATATATATTTTTTCCATTCTTTTACTTTCAATCTACCAATATCTTTACATTTAATATAAGTATCTTGTGGATATTTGGGTCATGTTTTTGTATTCATTTTACAATTTGCTGTCTTTATTTGGTTTATTTATTTATTTATTTGCAGTTTTTGGTCAGGGCTGGGTTTGAACTCACCACCTTTAGCATATGGAGCCAGAACCCTGCTCCTTTGAGCCACAGGCACCACCCTATTTGATATATTTAGACCACTTACATTTAATGCAAATATATCCCTCAAATATATTGAGGGATATATTTTATGATTATTATTTTGGTTTGTAATTTTAATTTTTTGTTTATCTGTTTTCTTTTTATGTCTTCTGTGTTTCTTGAACAGTGTTTTTGAATACCATTTGATTTACCTCTAGTGATTTTCAATGTTATCTCTTTGTATAGCTTTTAATGATGTTTTGGGTACATTACACATATATCTTACCAAAGTCTAACAATGTTATCCTTTAATTGTTTGAGTGAAGTGTAAAAATATTACCTCTATTTACATTCCTTCACCCTTCTACAATTATAACATAATTGTCTTAATAGTTTCTCTATATTTGTAACTATATCAGACAATATTGTAATTCCTGCTTTGACTTTCAAATTTAACTTAGAAGACTCAGGAAGAGAAAAGTCTTCTGTGTTATCTATATTTTGCCTCCTATTTTTCCTTCCTGATTTTCCTAGATTCATTCCTTTATTGTTCTCTTTTTTTAGTTTAGAGAACATCTTTTAGCCATTGTATTAAGGTAGTAGGTCTGGGGGTGGTAAATTCTCTTAGTTTTCCTTCTCCAAATAATACTTTGATTTCCACTTAATTCCTGATAGATATTTTTCATTGGACATAGGATTCTCATTTAACAATAATTTTCTTTCAGTACTTGAAAAATATATAACTTCCTTTTTGTTTCTATCATTTATGAGAAATTTGCTGCCATTGAAATTATTTTGTCCCTGTAATATGTTGTGTTTCTCCAACTTCTTCCAAGGATATTTTTGCCTTTACTTTTCAGAAGTTTGATATGATTTGTCTTGGTATAAATTTCTTTTTTGAGGTTTATCCATCTTCTTGAATGTATAGATTATGTCTGCCAAATTTAAGAAGTTTTTAGCTATTATTTCTTTGAATATTTTTCCTTTGTCCTCTTTCTCCTTCTAGAACTCTGATTATAAGAATGTTAAATCTTTTGTTATAGTACCATGAATTTCTGTGTCTGTTTATTTGCCTTCAGTCTGTTTTGTCTTTTATTATGATTTTTTTTTTTTGAGACAGAGCCTCAAGCTGTCCCCATGGGTAGAGTGCCGTGGCATCACAGCTCACAGCAACCTCCAACTCCTGGGCTCAAGCGAGTCTCTTGCCTCCACCTCCCAAGTAGCTGGGACCACAGGCGCCCGCCACAACGCCCGGCTATTTTTTGGTTGCAGCCGTCATTG